>JBBPFQ011107461.1:0-10035 GCA_037974815.1 Kaempferia elegans | reverse complement strand
ACGTTGAGTCTGGGATGACTGGTCCGACCCCACTGAAGTTTTAATCGGCCACCATGGTAAATCGGAAAGCATTCATGGTAGGTGGCTCAGCCTCCTTTAGTTGCGAGTCTCATTTGGAGGAAAAATTTCTGCAAATGCGTCGTAGCTGAGAATTGAACCGTGGGTATTTGTGATACAACTGAGCGCCCTTACCACTAGACCATAGTCCCAGAGGTGTGTGTGTGTGTGTGAGAGAGAGAGAGAGAGAGAGGTTGTGGGGGAGAGAGAGAGAAAGGGATGATGACACCCTTTGTGGAACAGTTCAAATCATCTGGACCACAAACACTGGATCATCCCTGGTCCAGTGATTATCACCCATTGAATCATATCAAGAGGTGATCATTACTTAGATCTTTCCTCTAATCCAACGGGTGACAATCACTGGATCAGGAATAGTCCAGTGATTATGGTCCAGAAGATCTGGAGTGCTTGTGGAATCCCTTTCCCTTCTATAAATCCAACTATAAAAACGAATGAAAAACAAAGAAAAAGATGAAAAAGCCCCTCATGGAGCTTATTTCATACCTTGCATCAGAAGATTTTTTATATTTTTCTTAAATTCAATGATATTTTTATTTATTGTAAATGACAACTTTAAGTTTTGACCCTAAAAATAGAAAAAACAATATTCAAATTTATGAAAGTATAAGTAAATTTGGAGAAAGAAGATAAGGTGAAGTGGAAGCTAGATTTGTAGTTTGAGAAATTTGTCTTGTAAACCCTTTAATCATGTTAATGTTTTGTGTTTTTTAAATTGTTTTGACGCCTTTTGATGACATTTTCTTTGAGAGTTGGCATTTAAATATAACACAGAATCATATTTCGTGTAGTTATATTATAATTATATAAATTAGATTAATGTTATGTTTGATTTTGCCAATTTATAGTTTGGCCTCGTACTGTTTTCTGCCACTATGATTGATAGGTTCTGCTTCTTGCATTCACAACTTAATCCCAATGCATTTGGAAATAGAAATTAAAATTAAATGCCACTTGTTACTTTTCTTCTTGCTGTTGTTAACTTTTTCTATTCAACACTCCTTGAGCTCATGCGCCATGCCATTTCTTGCCATGTCCGTGAAAGCAGAGCTTCTGATCGCTCTTGTAAAGGTCTGCCAAGGTGACTTCTCTACTTCTACACACTCTTGTGTTCTCGTGATCTACATAGCTATTTGAGAAGATGAAGGAAAGGAAGAGAACTGATTGGGAAAATTTGTAATGATGGTACAACTAAAGCATGCACTTTCGTCCTATCTGATTCAAATTAGGGGTGTTTGGTTGAATGACATCGGGTGAGAAATGAGAAAGGAATAAAAAATTAATGCTTAGTTTGGAAAATTGATAGTGAGTCATGTTGTTTCTACAGTAACAGTAGTAGCAATGCACCGAATAGAAACAATGTAATAGACAGATGAATTAAGAAAGCAGGAATTGAGAATCTGTTATCTGGTTGAAGCGCCGGTGTGCCGACTGTCCTTAGAGAATTTATTGCCGCCCCACGGTGCAAGGGCTCGCCGGCAAAATCCTCTCAAGATCCGACAACCACTTGCTGTGTTAGTAGGTGCACTCCAAGATTAACACTGCCACGGACTCAACCTCAGATCGCCAACAGCAAAGCCTCAGGACCCAGAAAGGAAATCACGAGCGAGAAAGAAGAAAAGAATAACTCCCCCTGCGCGCAAGGCTGGGCCCGAGGTTAAGATGCAATGTTGAGAAGGTTGGACGCACTCCTTAAATAATGAGGTTTAAATCTCATCTAAGGCATATTGCAACTGAAAAAGTTAAAAATTTAATGACTTTGATCATCCATCTAATTCATCCGTGCTTTCTGATTCACTGATGGTTGATAAGAAATTTATGTGAGTTAGATTGATCATCACTTTTAAGAATTAAGATTAGTTAGATACTTAGATAAGTAAGAATTAGATAAAATTATCAAAAATAAATAAACATGTATTTATACACATAACCACGGTATAATGACAAGGTGCTTAAACAGTTATTTAAATACCCATGGTTTGAGATATTAGCTCCCGAGTGAGAAGTCATTTGCACTTTCAAATTTATCTAATGGATCGAACAATCTATCACTAGGTTTAATTGGCCAGAAGGTCAGATGATTATAAATGAATAAATATGTGTTTATTGATTATGTTAGCAAATACGAAACATTTAGATATTTTTTGTTCTTAACGCCACCAAATCAATCATTGGATTAACAAGCTTATAAGTGTTTTTTTAATTTGCTAAATAATTGTGAAAAAGCATTTTTCATTCATTCAGTGGTTGCCAAATTGCTGTCGTAATTAATAATTTTTCTAAAAACATCCAAAAATATATTTAAAAATTGAGCATCGTCATCACGCGACAATCCGGTAGGTCAAACTCAAATTGAGTGGACCATCGCAAGCTCCTGCGATGGATGATATATATTGATAATATATTGAGTTTATGAATTTTTAAATTAAATAGTTAATTTAAATTTTATTTTTAACTGTAAAATTTAATAAATTGAATCTCTAATAGCCTCTTTCATATTGTTTGATTTTTTTGGAATCATTAATTGCTAATAATTATCAAATTATTTTAATCACTTTTTTATTTTTTTTTCTTAATCGGTTTAGGTAACGTCGAATCTGAAGTGATCAATTCGACTATATTTTTTACTGATCAAAAGTAAATTGAAAATGCATGGAGGTTCAAATCCGCTATCTATTAAGAGATAAATTCTTAATAATATACCGTAATTAAGTTTCAAATTCTATATACTATAAAAAAATCTAATTAACACCGTATATATGAGGACTCAAATTATTCTATTCTCGTATGCATTGTATGTGAACTTTCACACTAGTTTATATACATCACTTGTTACCGTCATGTATTAGAATTTTATTTGACTGAAAACTACATGAATAAGTTTATCACTATTTAAAAAACAAACTCAATTATTATATTATTTTTCATTTTTTAATCATCCTCATGGAACTCGATCAACGTGTATACTAAACAATCAAGTCAAAATGGATCAAATCAACATGAACGATAAATTACTCCAACTCGTATGCCACTTTATCAATCTAATCCAATATTTAACAAAATAAATAAATAATAATGGAAATTTATGGACGTAAATGACATGATATAGGATTGATAAATAAAATACTCTCTTATTTATTATTATTATTATAGTAGTGTATTCAAGATGAAGTAAGGATGACATAAATAGTATACATAAACATATATATTAATTATAGAATCACGAGTTTTCAATTTGTCTTTTCCTTTAAGCTTTTCGAAGTTATAAAGTCATGAGGGTGCACCATAAATTACTCGTGTATTTTTAATTCGTTTATACATAATAGTATATTCGTAATGCTCAAACTATTGGAATAGTCGTCGAGCTGTCGTCTTGGGACATCAACAACTTAAGGTTTGTGAAAATTTTATAAAATTAAAAAGTTTTAATAAAAAATTATAACCATGTAAAAATAAAATTTAAAATTTGTAATTTAAGTACAGGTTTAAATTTACTTTTTTATCTTAAAATTTATGTAATGTGCATTTAATTATTCAATTATATATTATAAATTAGATCCAAAAAAATCATTTAAAACTTAAACTATTGAAGAAATTTTAATAAGTTTTTAGATTGTTGATGTGGTATATTAGGATCACAAACAATATTTTTATAGAACTCAAATCGAATCCTCTGTCCCAACATCACTATGTCCCCGTGTCCCAGTGTCGATCGGACGGTCCAACTACATCTCAAGGATGTTGTGCACATCACGAGGATATTACATACATCTTGAAGATGTCTAGACCATTTGCTGAGATATGAGGACACAATGATATTAAAACAGAGGATCCGAACTACTATTGAAGATACCTTAGCTTGTGTTTTCAGATTTATCTGGTGAATAAATTAGGATAAAGCAGTCTACCTTTTAGTCTTCCAGATTAATTGAATACGAGACCTATCTAGATCAATAAAAAAAAACACAATGGCTGTTACAAATTTTATTATTGATGTCAATTTTTTATTAAAAAAAATATTTATAAAACATAAAAAAAACATGTAAAAACATATTTATATTTCACGAATTTATTATTGATGGATTTATTAAAACATCTTAAAAAAAAGAAACATGTAAAATAAAACATATGAATTTATCTGTTATATTGGTCAAGGATATCCGTCTTCGAAATTATCACATTCATACCATACTAAAAGTAAAAAATTTACACATTTCACCTCTATCAAAAAAAAAAAAAAACCACATAACAATTTTTGTTATGAGTCTCACACGTCTCACAGTGAGAGAGAGCTTTGAACTGCTGATGCTCTGGGATTTTATAAAAGATTTAGGATTATAAATATTTAAAATATCAGTATATTAATTTTGTGTCCAAATTAATGCATGCGGTCGCAGGAAACTGCGACAGCTCTATAATCGCTTTTCTGTCCGCGTCTTCGCCGTTTCGCCGATACGAGAAACGAGAGGGAAAGCAGAAGGAAAAGAAGAGGGAGGAGGAGGAGGAGGAGGGGCAGAAGAGATCGTCTTCTTCCATCGCGCATAGGTTCGAGTTGTTCGTGATCTCGGTATCGCCGTCCGGGTTCCGAGTGGCAGTAGGAGCGGTTGCGGCAGCAGGCTAGATCTCGATCCAGAATCCTATCTTTCGCGGACAATTCTTCTTATCACTTTCTTGCTTTCCTCTCCCTGTGCGTTTTTCGGGGCGTGATTAGTTGGTGGAAGAGGCGGGTGGCGATGGCGAGCTGGAGGTACAAGGCCGGGTTGTTTCTCATCCTCACTGTGGTCGTTATCTGGGTCGCCTCAGCCGAAGTCACGCAGGTTTATGCTGAATACCTTGCTTAAGTTCTTTGGTTTTCAATGTGAAAAAACTTCCTCTGTTTAATCTTTCATGTCTTGCGAAACCGTTAACTATACTTTAGGTATCATGAATCCTGAAAATTTTGGATTTTTTTTTTCTACTCATGAGGAAGTTTGTCTAGATTTACGTTATAGCGCTTGTTTGTACTCAATTTATGGTCTATAAGCTTTTGAAACTTGTGAATTAGATCCAAGGACTTCTATCGCTGATCCTTTGTTGGACTAAAAATGCGTTGGCTGTTGAATCACAAATCTTAAGGCTCTTTCTCCTTAGCAAGCAGGCTTTATCCCGAGTTTATTGAAAACTTGACTTGGGCATGAACTACCTAGTGACCGTATTCCAAAAATCAAGAGAACACGATGTAATGAACCGTTTAATCTGATTGCATTTGTGTTTTCATACTTTAGCCGTATAGTTATACGGTGTTATTTTGTTGGCTGAAGTAACTGAGATAGATGCTACACTAATTAACAATGTAGAAATGTTTATTTGCTAGGAATAGATAAGCACACAGTAAATATCTACGATCACAAAGTTATGGTGCTGACGAAGTGCAATTAAATTTTTCAATGAATTTTATGAAAGGAAAATTGTCACTACTTCTAATCAACTGAAATTTGAAGATGTAGACAAGACTTTCAGTAAAAGCTTGATCTTTTGCTGTAGCATCTAACGGAGGAGGTACCAAGTATGTAAATCACAAGTCTCCCTGCACTAGACAGATTTTGTGTCTATAGAGAAATGCTGGAGACATATAACTTTTCAGCTCATTAATATTAGACTGGTGATGTCACACAAGCTCATGTGATAATATGTGATCACGTAGTAAGAGAGAAAAGCAGGGAAGGATAAGTGATCACGTGGGAAGAGAGAAAAGCGGGGAAGGATACTACTAACAATACAATTCTAAATAACCCACATAAATCGGTGATAGAAATACATCATTCATTGTGATACATAAGGCTAATTTGCAGATTGGATGCTTTAGATCCACATCAGGATGCTTTCTTAGGGAAATATGATCAACCAATATGAATCTGGTAGGAATATTTTAGTTTGTGATCTACGAGTCAAAAAATGACAATCTCTGCATAGGAGCTGTCGGTCCGACTAGTTTCTAACAAAATGATTTTGGAATTTCATCTTAGCATATAACCCTTTTTATTAACCCATAACACTACATCTGGGACTAAACAATGGTGCCATATCCAATGTTGATATATCTGCAGTAACGTCTTGTCAATTTTTGGACATGACTTTGTCAAGGCTGATGAGAAATTTTGTTTTAGGAAGCCAAATATTTTCTTTCAATTTAATTAATACTTTGTTCGAGTATTCTGTTTTTATTAAAATTTTGATAGAACTAAAATCAATTTTCTTTTGTATTGATTGTGTTTTATTAATTATATAATTATGCAACTTATTCATCTTTAATCACTGTGAAACAGGGTATATTTACTGATTATCAACAACCATTTGCTGTCACTTACTTGGGAGCCTCCCTTATGGTTGTTTATCTGCCATTATCTTTTCTCAGAGATTGGGTGTGTAGTTTACTGAGAAAACAGTCTTCCAGAAGCAACAAGCCATCGTCTGGAATTAACTCTTCTCCAAAGAATAGTCCAAGGATTGTAGAAATGGAAGCACAATCTCTTTTAGCAAAAAAAGACAGTGAAATTGACCTTTCGGCACGAGAAGAGGAACAATCACTAATATCTCATATTAAAGATGATGTGAATATTGAAGTCCTGAAGGAAAGAAAAGCAGTCACCACTAAGGAGATCATAACATATGCAATTTATCTTGCCCCTATTTGGTTTGTGACAGAGGTGAGATATGCTATTTTGTGATGGACTTTTAGTGTATTTCACTATGCTCCATTCATGCAAATACTGACCACAGAATAAAAGAAAAGTTAATATTCGTTCTATTTGATAGTTTAAAAATGTATTAGTTGTTTAAAGTTCCTCTCACATATTTATCCTTTTAAAGGGTTTTCAAGTCCATGATATCCAGTTAAAAGTTGCATTCTGTTTTAATCACATTAATTTTGTTTTCATCATTTGTGATGTCCTCAATTGGAAAATATATATCTTAGTGTTCCACGACTAGAATCCAGTAAGTATCTTCCTTTGAAATGTGTTGTCCAGTCACCTGTTATGGATGCCTTCAGAAATTTTGAGGGGTACTGTGGTTGTTGATATGCAGCTATGCTTATACTTGGATGCTTTACTTTGAAAAATATATTCTGGGGGGATTCTGTTAACTGGTAAAAGAAAATTGTACATTGTTGAGTAACCAATATGAATATCCTTTTAGCCAGGTAAAAGGAAGATTGTTCAAACCTATCCTGAGCATCATTATGATTTTCTAAATTAGTTTGATTGGTTTTTCTTGTATTCTTCTTCTGCTAACTAAGAAGATGAAGCATTATCCTTTAACACGGTCATCATTGTTATTTAATCACACAAGCATTCTTAATATTTGAATTTTATGGATGCAGTACTTATCAAATGCTGCACTTGCAAGAACCAGTGTGGCAAGTACTACTGTGTTATCATCGACATCAGGTCTCTTTACTCTTTTTGTTGGCGTATTTCTACGACAAGACTCCTTGAATGCGTCCAAAGTGGTTGCTGTATTCATTTGCATGGCTGGCGTAGTGATGACTACATTTGGCAAGACTTGGGCTTCAGATGAATCAGATCTTAGTGCCGCTAGGTATCATCTATTTGTGTGTCCTTTGTTGGGTTGGTCGTCGGTGTATACATTTTTTTTTCTCCCCTTTCTAAAAGAAGAATATCTTTTCAAATCATATTTGTAGCAAGAATGTTTATCAATTTTGCCTTCATTTCCTTTATCTTGTCCATAGTGTTTGGTTACTGCTAGCCATTATGTCTGATATGAGTTAGGGTTTTACTTTCTACAGCAATGGAAAGCGGTCTCTCGTAGGGGATCTTTTTGGTCTTCTATCAGCAATGAGTTATGGTCTATTTACTGGTTTGTTGCATTTCAACAGTCTTCTTCTTTTGATAGGATTGACTGACAATTTAGTACTAGTCTAAACTTAAATATCCAATTTCAACGTGTGCAGTGCTTCTAAAAAAGTTTGCTGGTGAGGAAGGAGAAGGAGTCGACGTCCAGAAGCTGTTTGGATATGTTGGACTGTTTACACTCGTAGCTTTGTGGTGGCTTGGTAAATGCCTGCTCTCTTACGAAGATTAATGATATATACGTTTCCAAGAAGGCATATCAAGCTATTAACGTACACATCCATGTTATACTCTTTTTCCTGCTCTTGTGCAGTATTCTTTGGATATTTTGTTTTTCATTAGATTAGAGTTTCGTGTTTCCGTTTATGTTACAATCATGCTAGATTTTCTGGATAAAGATAAAGTCAGTCAAGTGCCCACCGTAGTATATTAAGTGATTAGTTTTTCTTGTTTCTACAATATTATACTTTTAAGTTTTAACCAAAAGCTTTTGACAATTCCTCTACTTGCGAACATGTTACATATTTATCACAAAATATATTGATGTTTTCTTCTTTTCAGTGTGGCCATTGACTGCACTAGGGATCGAGCCCAAGTTCAGAATACCACATTCTGCTAAAATGGACGAAGTCGTGCTTGCTAATGGCTTTATCGGGAGTGTTCTTTCAGATTATTTCTGGTACGTTTACCAGAAATAGTGAGTCATTATGTAGGCTGTTTCTGACAGTTTGTTGTTCATCAGGGCACTGTGTGTCATATGGACCACGCCGTTAGTAGCTACGTTAGGCATGTCACTTACAATACCACTCGCTATGGTGGCCGATATGATGATTCACGGTCGACACTATTCGGCAGTCTACATCCTTGGCTCAACTCAGGTAATCAATCCTGTTTTTTTATCAATAAACATGCCTCTGTTTCTACTTATGATTCTGCTCGACTGGAAAATCAATCTTGAAATCCATGATGTTTCTATTTGTACAACATATTGATAACAAAATGCATCTTATCCTGCGACTATTGAGTTTTAGCACGATAACATAGTGTTAGAAGACCCATCTCATTTGAGATCCCTTCTAATCTTTCTTTGCTCTCGCTCTTGCCTCAGATCTTTCAGTGTGGTTGATTCGACTTATGTCTTTATGGTCTACCAAATTCAAACACATTGAAATTCAATTCAACTCTTGACTGAATTCCTCTTTTTTCTTCTCATATTCGCAGGTTTTTGCTGGGTTTGTGATAGCCAATCTGTCCGAACGATTATCCAGATTCATAGGTTTCTAGCATTTTTACTAAATAAAAGAAGGAAAAATGGTTGCGATAAGGTGATTCTTTACCCAGGAATTCTTTGTATTCATATCGAGAAGTCAAGAAATTGTAAGTGACCCACGATTACCTCTACCATTTGGTTTTGCTCCTGAAATCAATTGTAAACGCTCTCATTTTGGATTTATGTTGGGCAATTGGGGAAGAACTAAACAAAAGTTTATCAAGAGGTTTGCTACTGCTGTTCTCAATTTCCATCACTGTAGAACTCTATTTTCTTAAATGTATATAGATTCCATGCAGGATTCTATGTAAGTTTAAATAGCTTTGTTTTTTTATTGTCTTAAATTATGATTCGCCTGTGCAAGTTGGAAATAATTAATATTTTTTAATCAATTTCTAGAATTAATTGCAAACTATATTGTATTTTTAAATTATGATTCCGAACTAATAGCTCCAACTGTTCATAACTACACACTTTTTAGAATTATTTTGTTAAATGTACATAGATTCCATAGTGGTTTATATATATATATATATATATATATTTGTTTATGTGTGTCTGTGATGCATGCTAAAATAGGATTTTTTAAAAATATAAAAAAAATGCCTAAATTTGTATAAGATGCAAAATTGATGTAGAATACATCTTATTGAGTATATGATACTCCCTCACGATTAGTTTAGAACTTATTCGCGTCAACTCGAAATGCCTTCCAAGTCATGATACCCATACCACCTCGATCATTTGTTGTTGTCGAATGTGCCAAAGCAGAGCAACGCATTTTATCTTGGTGGGTGCGGAGGGACAACCTTGGTCCCGCCTATCAAGGCTTGGGTG
>JBBPFQ011107352.1:0-10036 GCA_037974815.1 Kaempferia elegans | reverse complement strand
AGGACTAACACTTACTAATGTTCTAAAACCGGCCTAGGCGGCTGCCTAGGCGCTAGGCGCCAGTCTACCGCACCAAAAACATGCTAGTCGGTCGGTCTAGGCGGCTTTGCCGCCTAGGCAAGATTAGGCGGCCCTAGGAGGGATTAGGCATCCCTAGGCGCCGACTAATCGATCGAATCGTCTAGGCGACACATAAATAGTGCAGGGTTTCATGATTTTTTTTTTTTTAGTTTGGGCTTTTAATGTAAGGGTCAATTTAAAAAAAAACTGAAATATAACCTTAAGTTTGTATCTGATGATAATATTGAGTTTGTGTCAATGAAGATTAAGTTGTTGAAAATTATAGAGAAGTAAGAATAAATTTGTGATATTTATTAGTTGTGTAATTTTGAACTCATTTTAAATTTAATGTTATTGTGTTGGAGATATAGAATGTGATTTATTATATAATTTATGTTAATACCGAGGAATTCGTCTAGCGTCGCCTAGTCCCCACCTAGGCAGCCTAGGCATTAGGCGCTGGTTTAGCGCCCGACTAGCGCCTAGCGAATTATAGAACTTTGACACTTACATTGTTGACTTGCATGATAATTTTAACATTTACCCGATTTTCAATATTGAGAACTTACTACCATATCAAGAAACACTAGATCTTTGGAAAGGACTTTCAGAAATTGATGAAACTTTGATTACTGAAAATGAGCTTCGACATCTCTCTCTCCCAAGTTTCTAGAAGAAATGGAGTAATAATTACCTGAATCAATTAGAGATATGTTGCAATTTAGAATCAATGTGTAGCGCCAACAGACTTGATTTATAAGCTTGTCTCTCTAGAAATAGTGTGCAGACTGCACATTCATGACTCATATTTCTTGAGATGATATAGTTATGTACACTTTTTGAGCTCGGGCTATGATTTTGCACTACAATAACTTCTAACCCTAATAAACATCCACAGAGAAAATGAACATAAATAGATTTCATATGAGAAACCACTGAAAAATCTGCAATCAACACCATAAGTTCAACTTCTTTCTTTGTCAAGTAATGGAGCTTTAGTTGGATCAATTTTCCTACCCTAAGGTAGAGTAAGAGGAAACATCCAGCAGCAGTACTATATCTCAAGGTGGTCGAACATTCCTTGTGTTTCTCATAAGAGAAAAGTAGACATCTCTTCGTTCATGGCATGATTCCAATAGAGATCTCCAAATACTTTGTGGTGTAACTTGGGAATTGTAACAATGGACAATGAGAAGGCAAACTAATGAGAGATTCAAATGTCCAAAAGAAATGGCATTTGGCAATGAAATGCAGAGAAGCACATTATTGCGAACAGCAACAGAATTGCCAAACTTGGGAAGCATTTCCGTCAGTCCAAGGACAGACACTAGTGCAAACTGAGAACTCAAAGAACATATGTCATTACACCAATGATAGAAATCTAGTAGATGAATGTTGGAGTCAAATGGCTTTAGTGGAGACAAAATGGAATTCACTTCGGAATCATTATGGATACATGAGAAAATGTCGAAGCAAAGGTCAAGGAATACAACAACAATAACAACCAAGCATTATCCTACTAGGTGGGGTCAGCGCAAAGGTAAAGGAATAGTTTCAACCAATATAATATTGACTAAGATATACTAGTGACAGCACTGGATCATATAACATATAAGAGCAGAGAAAGATTCTATATACCTAACTTCATATGCAACTTTAACTAGAATATGAACTACATAAAATTCGAACATAAAAGAGAACAACAAATAGTCAATTAGAAAAAGTGCTGCAACAAAGATATTTCCCTAACAAATTAAGCATGCATAAATCAATAGGGCATGAATACCTTACGAGCATTAACTCATTAACAGACCGCCACATTTTGCGCCCAACATTTGTCAAGGATTGATCCCTTGCACTTCTTCCATGCCACAACTCTTTGACGACATACATAACTTCTTCGACATCAACCTTAAATTGCATCAAGAAGAGTTAAGGAATAATATAAGAATTTCAAGTTATAATAAATTCTAAAAAGATAGAACAGATGTTGGACCACACATATTCTAAAGAAAAAGAATACAAATACGCTTGCTATAGATTTAACATTACAATGATTTTCTAGGTACCATAAGCAAATAAAAAGAACCATTATTTGAGGCAATGCCTTGCCTAGGTACTAGAGAAACAAATATGCCTAGCGTTAGAAGACACATAGAACATCCACACTAAATAGTGGAGCCTAATTTACCTTAAAATATAAATATCATTGTATTTTAGCCACTTAATGTCTTGTCCAGAAAAAGAAAAACAGGGAGTGTATTAATCAATTGTCTTCAGCGTAGAGTGATGAGTTAGTTGCATTTTATTTATTTATTTTACTTAACCTATTCCATATGTAACTTTGCGATCATTTGGTTATCCATTAACTATAAATAACAATATGGCTGAATATTTTCTATGATTTTATATTGATGGAATTCCCTTGCACTACTATGATAGTCAGTAATCTAAGTAATAGTTGGATATAAGTGGATCTATATCACACAGTTCTGAATAAGATAAGCATGCCTTTTTCCACTCTCTTGCTGATTTTTCATTTATACTTTTACACTAAAATAACACTAAATCACCACAAATTACCTCATCCAATGGAGGAGCCAATACTAAAAAAAATATAAATAAATAAATATATGAACACCATAGCAGCGAATACTAAAAAGGTAAATAATGTGAATGTCATACCAAAACTTCAATGGAGGAGCCATAAACTGATTCTTCATGCTCAACGAGGCGGTTATGAAGAATCCCATAATGATCCAAATCCAAATTAACCACAGGTTCCATTTCAACAGACAATCCCGATAACAAAGTCACAACATATGAGGCCATTATTTGCCCAAAAATTGCTGGAATAGTACCCAGAACAGGTATGATACGAACTCTGAAACCTGGCACTATCTGGCAACATAGTTTAGTTTTTATTAGATACCCCAACTAACTCCAATTCATAGCTTAAATAATGAACTGGAATCGTCATGATTACAACAAAGAGAACATATTTGAATGTCATGAAAATCTGGAATGTAACTGTCAAAGTTGATACTCTATGATCTATTATTGATAATCTTAATAGATTAAGTATAATATAAACAAAAACAATTATGAATAATTCACCACTTCTAGACCTAAGACTCTATAAAAAAATTAAATAATCTGTTAAGCAAAGATATATATCAAAATTATTACATTAACAGAATTAAGATAATTTGTACAATAAAAAGTAAAATTTGAATATAATTTTAGCAAGATATGATCATCTGTTATGCTTCTTAAAAATTATAGAAAAGCAAGTAGACCTGACAAAGAAGATGGAAACTTATTCATCCATCAATTCAAGAATTTTCCCTATATGAGGAAAACATCTAGATTAAAATTTTAAAATGGGCTACTAATTAACTTTCCAATCTAACAACATAAAACAATCAACGATTGGAAATTGAGAGAAGATGAAGAGAAACCATATCAAGAGAGTAAGACCAAAAGGGAATAAATTTGGAGGGCACAGGCTGTAAAGACAGCTTCCTATCACAAAATGGTCCATAGATTACTAAGATGGGAAGTGATTAGAGAAGGTGGATGTTGTTAAAGGCAAAGGAGATTATGAGGATTTAAAAGGATATGGAAAGAATAGGACAGTTTTGTTGCCGGACAAAAGAAGGTAGAGACCACAGGAATCAAGGTAAGAGGATTGTGACAATAATGATATAGATACAACTTCCAAGAATTGAGGGATAAGGGGATGATGTAAAAGGTTTGGTCTCTGGTAACAATTTTGATGATTACTAATTTCGACAGAATTTTCAAAATAAAAAAAGCCCTTTTTAAAATCAACTTTTAAAAATTAAATATTTGAAGATTTTGATGGTTACTAGGACGTAAAACATATTTTATTCACTCATTTCCTATTTATTATAAAACATAAACTGAAAATAGAAGTTTTTGAATTACAATGGAGCGTAATATCCCCATCATGCCTGTGACTTAAAACAATGTCAATTAGGTAAACAATGAAAAGAAGAGACTACTAGAAAACATTTCAAACCTGATAGTCTGAAGGATTTTCTTCTTCTTCAGTTAAACTTTTAAAAGGAAGCAACTTCATCTTTGGTTTCTCCAAAGAAAATACCACAGGTATTCCACCATCAATCCCATGGTCTTTTCTCAAACGGTATCTGACCTTTAAGGAAAAAATGGCATGGCACAAAATATATCAATAACAAAACCAACAAGTTCAAGAAAAAGATAAGCAATCAAGCACATAATAAGTTGATGAATAATTTATTCTCAAACAATTTCAAAATAGATTAAGAAGGCTAAGAAGTGCAAATACATATAAAAAGAGAAAGAAAAAAAAGGCATATAATTAGTCCATAAGACTAGGTTAACAAGCTAGGACCATCATTTAATAACAAGAACTATATGGGAAAGTTCATCATTTAGTGTTTTTGTTAAAGTTTAGAGGGCCTTGTCTGGTTGATGACAAAATTAATGCTTCAACATTTGTATGTCATCAGCGTCCAGTGCAAATGAAAGAACTGTCATATTACCCAAGGTTTTAAAAATTGACTTCACTAATCAAATATGCGATCTCCTTACCATTTTAGACGTCAGATTGCATTGCTTATTACAATATATGCAGTCCTTCCAGGTGGCTCTTTGCAATTGGAGGCAAGATATACAAGCTAAGGAGGTTAGGCAGGCCTTTATGCAATGAGAAAAAAGTTAGTTCAGTTAATTTGATGATGAAGAATTTGATCAGGAATGTTTTAATGATGTTTCATCTCCTAGAGAGCACCGATAATTGTGATTGTAAAAAATTAAACTATAATTTTGATGTGGTAATTTGTAATTGACAAATTGAAGACTTACTTTGCAATGTTATTTTTTGACCTATTTTAGATTGTAGTGCTTCGCATTGTATTGTACATATCTGTGATTAATATCCTGTGTTTATAATTTTACTTATTTTTACCAAATGAACATTTTTTAATACCAACAGAGAATACACATGCATAACTCCTACATATGTTTCTTGGTAGGCCAAGAACAACAAAGCAAGATGCTTAGACCTGCTTTAATGGTAATAGATAGATATTGAACTTCACAGCCCGCAACCTCTAAGTGAGTGTGTCAATCTTTTCTCAGCATAAGATTTGTTGTTCACATCAAGGCCCAATGTTTCCAGTTGATGACACACAACATCTATTGCCAATGGTAGTTTCACCATCATAGCAACCTTTACCATTTTAACCACCTCACCAAACTTGAGCATGCTCTGATACAATATCATAACCTAGTTCAAACAAAGGATTTGAAAATTTGATAGGACTAAACCAGTGGTCAAAGCGATTAAGACCAAGTCAATGGTAGTACAATAATTTAGGCCCTTATAAACTCTTAGTATGAGAAGATGCTTAATATGAGAAAAGTCTGGTCCAGAACCAAATCTGAGGTTGTGTAATCATGGGTATGACCATGTGTCATTTAGGCTCTTGCACAAAGGTGAACCATTGTGAAATCTGATCTTTTATGTTTGGTTAATGTAGACCATGGTTGCAATATTATCATCAATGGCTTTTCACTTGTATTTCATCATACTCCCTAGATTGGTGGATAGGGATCTATTTTCCTTGTAGAAGGATATACACAAGTGTGTTTTTAAGAAAAACATTTCTTTTCCATTTTTCTTTGAAAGAGATGAGATTTAGGTGGTGTTTGAAAGGCGGGTTTAGAAGGCTAAAATGGAAATGAAATCTATTTCATTCACATTCTTGATGCTTGGCAGACATGAATCAAAATCAATGTATGGGTTTCATACCCTTAATTTCATAACTCACACCCCCTAGGTTATCGTTAAACTCATTCCTCTCTCAATCAAACCCATTACCATTTCCATTGCCAAATATATACCAAGCGCCACCTAAATTCCTTATGGCAGGTCAATCAACCAGTTGTTTCAATATCATCATCAATGGTCTTTTTGATATGTTTTCTGTCAAATAGATTGAATGCTCTCACCATTAGAGTTCTTCTCATTATATAGAAAATGTTAGTAATTTACATAAAGTTCCCGGCTGATTTCTAGTAATCTATCTAAATCAATATGTATAAATCAGGAAGATATAGCTATGCTATTAATTACAATATATATATAACTTAGGAAGTTATAGCTATAATATATTTACAGCTATTAATTAAGACTTGATATATGCTGCCATATATGCTTTATCCTTGATATATTCATATATGCAGTCATAATTAAAGCTTGATATATGTTATCATATATGTTGTCATCCCCCCTCAAATCAATGTTGGTCGATCAAAAAGCATCAATTTGCCAACTGGAAATTGATAGCGTTATCGTGTCAAGGCCTTAGTCAATATATCAGTTATCTGAAGGTCGTTGGGAATTTAAGGAAGAGAAATAATATGAGTGTCGAAGGCTTCACGGATAAAGTGACAATCCACTTCAATATGCTTAGTACGCTCATGATAACAGCAATCTGAATGGCACTAGTGGTTACCATTATGAAGCGGAGTAGGAGTAGACCGAGAGAAACCACGCTCAACTAGAAGACCACCAAGCCAAACAATCTCAAAACAAGCAGCGGACATAGCACGGTATTTAGACTCCGTAGAAGATTTAGAAACAATACCTTGCCTCTTGCTCTACCAAGCTCCTTTGTAATCATGCCCTCTCCCTTGTTACCCTCAACATCACCACCATCAAAAAAGCCATGGGTGAGATATTATAGTAGTAAGCACTATTAGTAATTTTATTGTGATCACAAAAAAATGTATAGCAACACTTAGCAAAGCATTGACAAATTGGATAATGACAATGTTCTAAAGTGATCATGTGGTATGGCCAAGAACTTTTTTTGACTCCAACTTTATCTACAACTTATCCATACCTAAAGATGAACTCTAGAGAGGTGGGATGATTAGTTGCGCCAAGATGAGCACTCTTGTCATATACCAAGGTTTAATTGTGGAGTATTAGGAAATTGGAGAGTTAATTGAGGCGATTAGAAGCATTTATGATTGAACCGGTATGTGTACAAGCTAATTTTGTGGCATTTAGATCTAATTTGGTTTCAATTTGGAGGGAGAATAGGTGGATATTGATTTGGATTTCATTTGGTTCAGACTAAATTTAGAGTTTTAGCTGAACCAATGTTGAATCCATCTGAACCAGTTTGATTTAGCAGATTGGGTAGGGTTTGTCAACAACGTATTTATTAAAACCCTCCCCAACTCCTTTCCAATCACGCAAACCGCTTCCACCATTTCTTACTCATGACACCACCTCCCTAGTTGTTGAGATACATGGGTGAACGTCCCCATTTTCATACGTTTGAAACTGCTCGACTCCCCTCCCCCTTATTTCAAATAGCAACTGTAGAAAGATTGCTCCACAGTTTCAGTTTCAGCAGTGAGTGTTAAGTTGAAATTGAGGTAAAATCAAGAAACCTTCCCACTTTCTCATGCCTTTGGGTTCTTTTAGGAATCCACTACCCTTCGGTTGTCTGTACATGATATCAGCTTATTGAAAGGTAACAATTGAATAATATGATTAGTCTTTAGACAATAACCATCTTTTACTCAAAGTATGCTCATCTACCATTGTGTAAGGATTTATTCAATTGACTTGGGTTTTCAGCCAAAAATGATTTATCAATGAGAGGACAAATCAAAGAGATGAACTTATTGTATGATTTTTTAACCTACATAACGTGTTGTGTTGCCTTTAAGATCTTAAATGCAATAAGCATCATGAGAGGTTGAGAGATAGTGCAGTTCAACAAGCACTTTGCATGCAACAGTAACAAGAACAACCACTACCAAATGTGAAAACTGTTTTGGATTTAACCATATTAATTATTCCGTCATTGAACATGATGAAACCACTATTAAATATCCAAACTATTTTGGATTCAACTAAGGTTTAAAATTTTGACCAATGTCATAGTTTCAGTTTATGACCGGGACAATACAGTTTTAGTATTGTATCGTGTCATGCTAATACAGTTCCGATACTTTTTAAAATATAAAATATATTAATTATAAAAAAAATTATTAAAATTTGATTATTACTATTGAGTTGTATTTAAGATGTTGACTATTGAGTTTAAGTTTTAATATTATGTCGTGAAATATTTTATTCTTATTGAATAAAAATCGATTTAGAATTAACTAAAGTCCACCAAGTAAACATGACAGATCAAGTAGGCTTAAACTAAATTTAAATTGGATTTACTTTGATTAATTTAAAATTAAGTTTATATATATAATATTTTAGTACATTAGTAGTAGTATATGTTATAAAGTTAGAAATCATATTATATTTAATTTCTTTTATCTTTCTTAATAATTTGTCTTCTTCATCCTTACAAGTTTTTTTTTCCTATGTTTACCTCATGGGGGATGAAGAAGGGAAAAAGATAGGGATTTTTTTCTCGATTTGATGAAGAAGGGAGAAAGATAGGGATTTTTTCTCTATTTACCTTGTGAAGAGATGATTCATAGAGAAAAAAGATTAACCATCATTACAAAGGTTAAAGGTATTTTTTTCTCTCTCTCTTTACCTTTGTGGATGGGTGGATGGGAAAAAAATAATGAATGGAGTAGGAAAAATATTAAAGAGGTAAAAAATTCATGGAAGGAAGAGGGAAAAAAATTAAAATGGAAAATTTTAACATGAAAAAGAATTACATATTTAAAAAATAAAAATTGTCTAAAATTACAAATTAAAAAGGAAAAAAATTTAAAAACGCAAGGTTGCGGCAGCGACCACAACCTCACGAGGTCGCCGCGACTTGTGAAAGCCTTGCTATGTCGATACCAGTTTTGGTCAGTAGGTGGAACGTTAAATTTTACCCATGTTGACGTGTACAACTTAGTACTTAAATTTATGGATTCAACCACTTTGATTATTCCATCAGTGAACATGAAGAAAAGTTCATGTTGACCATATACCAAAACATTTAATCTATTGGTGTAGGAAGCACCAAATAATCGAACCTGAGTTTTAATAATGACAAAGGATTCGAAGTTAAGGTTTGTTGTTGATTTAACAAGTATGACTAAGTGTGCAGGAAAGTCCTAAGTGATCTAAGGTAAGGTGAAAGTCCTAGTCGAGGCTAGGCATGTGGAAAATCACAAGGGAAGGTAACCCTAGATCCTAGAGGGTAACCCTAGGTTGTTGAAAGCTCTAGTTGCGGCTAAGCGGAAAGTCTTGGCAGGTCGAAGACATCAGGCAGGATATCCTAAGGTCAAGGACACTAGGTGGAAGCCCTGGAGGTCACAAACATCAGGCTGGAAATCCTAGGGTCGAGGACTCTAGGTGGAAGTCCTGAAGTCTCGGATGCTAGCAAAAGATCAAATGATCTAGATGACCGATTTGGCAATAGGTTAAACTCTCCTGAGAGGAGTAGGTGAGGACGCGTTCCCCGAGAAGAGACGGTAAGCGTCAATCCGACCTAGGTTTCATTGAAATCCAAAAGTCATGACCGGGCAGTCCTTTGACTGGCAAAATATCTTTATCTTGACTATGCTAACTCTTTAGTGCACTTAAAATACTTTTATGTTAGACTAACATCTTCTGCAAGGATTTAGACAAGTTTTCACCTCGGATGAATAGTGTCTGATGCGCCCGCCTCGGTGCACAGGCGCAAAGGCGCCTCGGAGCACCCGAGAGACACCTTTGCACGCATGAAGTTTGCGAGATAAGTCTTCGTCGTTGGCTGCCGCGTGGAGGAACCGAAGGCGCCTTGGTACAATTGAAGGCGCCTCGACTCGGATAAGCAGCGACGATCTCAACTATTATCTGAGTTGCACTAGAGTCACCTTCCACACCGCTGGAAGAGCCTTCCCCAGCCTATAAAAGATTGTTTCGACCAGCAGCTGAAACACACAATTTCAAGCGACATTCTTTCATGTGCACTGTGCACTGCTCTGAAAACAAGTCTAC
>JBBPFQ011106819.1:0-10040 GCA_037974815.1 Kaempferia elegans | reverse complement strand
GTCTATTAATCATAAGGGGTTGATAATATCCTATACCCGAGAAGTACTCGGGATTTTATGCCAGAGATGTACTCGGGACTTTATGCCAGAGATGTACTCGGGACTTTTGCGTCCAGGAGGTACCTGGAACCCATCATACCCGGGAAAATACCCGGGCCTTCATATGCTTTATCTGGCATTCTATGCCAGATGCTTACCAGCCATATAATAACCGGATCAAATTGCCTCCCCTTTAAGTCTAATCGAAGGAGAGTTAGCCGACTGATTGGACCATTAATTTCTTCAAGAATTTCCCGAGAGGAAAATTTTCCGTTTTAAGTTATCGAGGGGTAACATCTCTACTTTAAGGAAAAATTTCATCCGCTTTTATTTGCCGCCAACATTTGAAATTATTTCCCTTAACTAAAAACTATTAGTCTTCCTTGAAGATTTCCTCTCTCTCCGATGCAAATCATATCTGATAGTCATTTAAGGAAGCCTGCGCAACCGTACCATCTCTCAATTCGCTTGTATTTGCCGCGTGTTAAAGCTGCTGTTTCTAATTAAGGAAGGATGGCGCCGTCGACCAGGTCACATCGTCGCCTCGTTTCAGCGCTAATTCCTTCTGTCTTATGACATGAGTTACCAACCCCATGAGACATCTCGACCGTTCTCGATGACACGTGCCTGCGATCTTATAGATTAGGGTTTAATTAAAAATCCCTAAAGGCTCTCCTTCCTTCGACCATTCCCTCACGCGATTTCTTTCATCTTCTCTGGATTCCTCGTCTTCGTCTTCTCCGTTGCTTCTGATTTCTCTGGTTCACGTAAGCCTTCCTTTCTTTTTCTCCCCTTGGTTCTTACCTTCTTTTTAGATAGTCAACATGGTTAGGTCTAAAAGAGCTGCGGTAACGGATCTTCCCGAGGGTTCATATATTGTGAAATGGTATGAACACTCGGGATCTCAGCTTCGTGAGAGTATTCTCCGAAGGGCATACGAGTCTTACGGAATACCAGAAGACCACGAACTTCGCCTCCCGCTAATAGATCAAGCTCCTGTAGAACCTCCCTTAAAATTCTACACCTTTTTTATGGGGCAATTAGAATATGGTCTCAGATTTCCCATCCCCGCCTATTTTATGGCTATAGCTCAGTATTTTGACATTCCCCTTCATCAGATGGGCCCTAATGCCTTTATTCAGATGAGCGGGGCTCTTATCATCTTTAAACTTTTCGACTTTCCTCTATCTCCCCAGTTTTTCCATTATTTCTTCGTACCCAAACACTCGGAATCGGGAGGTTTCTTTTTTACTGCCCGATTACATCATCGCTTTTTAGGTAGCTTTCCTTCTTCTCATAAGGGTTGGAAGAAAAGGTATTTCTTTATCAGGCTTCCTCAGCGTCCCTTTTCCCCCTTGAGATGGATAGATGAACTACCCCCACTTCCTGAGCTAGGGGACTTCAGCCAGGATGGTCAATACCAACGAGCTGTAAGAATTTTGACAGGCATGGAATTTAATGGAACTCATTTAGTTCAATGTGAAGGTCTCTTATATCGGGCAGGGATCAGCCCCAAAGCTACCCGACTGGAGCAGAGCTTGAGTAAGTTACTCGACTAGTCCATATGTCTCTTATACTAACTGATAGCTTGTTTTGTTTCAATGCAGGAAGGACCATGCTGTCCTCTTCAATTACTCAATTGTTGAAATGGGAGGAGGCTAAAGAAAAGAACTTAACTCCCGAGGACTTACCTGAAGAGTCAATTTCCAGTTCAGAAGAAGAAGAAAATGTTATTCCAGAGGAAGAGGCCCCGAGGATCCCTACTTCTTCTGCTCTTCAACCAGCCTGTTCAACAGAAATCCCTGAACCCAGGCGTCCTGCTAAAAGGATGCGCCTTCACGAGTCAACAGAAGCTTCTTCTCGACCCCGGCCTCTAGCTTCACCAGACCTAGGGGAAGTAAATTTATTAAGGACCACTCGGGAAGAAGCAGCTACTACTGAGGGCAGAGTGCCTCCACCCACTCAAGCAGATTCAAATCTTGAGGAAGAAACTCCAGTGCTCGAGACAACGCATATTACAGCTGTCCAGATAGGTACTCCACCCGCAACTCTCTTCTCTACCCAGACTCCGGTCACCCCGAGGGGTGCGCGAATAAAGAGATCTGCTATCAGACCTTCCCGAGTTAGGCCTTTGATTCCAGCAGATTATGAAGAAGAGCAAGACTTAATACCTATATCCCAGTTACTGAGACCTCTTGCTACTTCGAGTCCAATCTCAACTATTCCCTCGACAATAAGTTCGACTCTTGCCGAGTCAGTTCCTCCAGTCCACGACCGAGATTACCCGACTCCATCCGAACCTACTCTGGGCCCAGTGATACCCTGGGTTGAGGCAAGGACAATAATAGAAGGTCCCAGCGTTAGTCTCGAGAGGCCACTCAGTTCATCTCCTACACTTCATCGTGAGGGTAAGGAGCCGGAGATACCAGAACCTCCCTCTGTGGTTCGTAAGGTAGACGCTTTGACAGCAGCTGAACTGGAGGCTCGAGAACGAAGACAAACCGGGGAACGCCTTCAGCTTAGAGAGCCTCATCCTATGACTTTTTTGTCTGATTCCGAGGAGGACTTCATCCCAGGCCCTTCGAGCATTCCTTCGGAACCTATCGAAGAGTTGCCCATCCGTGAGACACGATGGATGAATGCTCCCGGGTGCAATGCTACCTCGTACCGGTATTGTTCCCGGCAGGATAGGCAAGCTCATGCCCGGGAGATGAGGAAACTAAGCTCCTCAGAAATAAGCAACTGGATTTGCGAGTCCCTCAACCATGTGAACTCTCTTTCCATTTGTCTTTATATAATTAGTATTCTTTCTTATATTCATCTGATTCTCCTCCTTATTCAGATTATGGTAGAAGCTAAGATTATGAGGGATCGCAACTCTTCTGAGGATTTGATTTTGACCCTCCGGCGCCAGGTAGAAGAAGCACAAGCTGAAACAGCACGGGCAACAATAATGGCATCAGCTCAGGCAGAATTCTTAACTGATCTTCGCCAAAGACACGGAGATACTCTGACCAGCTTGGCTGAATCAGATGCTGCCCGGCGAAGAGCCGAAATCAATGTTCAACTTTTGTCAGAGAAGAATGAAACTTTGACCGCCGAAGTGTCCAGCCTGCTCCAACATCAACAGACCCTTTCTGAAGAATTGGCCAAGGTAAAGGAAGATTTCCAAATATCTAGCCAGGCTAACCACGAAGAGCTACAGAACTTCCTGGTTGTTTATGCGGAGGCCCAACAAAAGGCCCGAGAACAGGATGCCCTGATATCCAGACAAGGTGAACTACTCGATCAGAATATCGCTGAAATGAGTAACCTCCAGCAAAAGCTTGAACACAGTGCTTCTCAATTGAGAATCTTAATATCCCAGCGGGATGAAGCTTTCCTTGCCAGGGATCAAGCTATCAGGGCTACGGAAGAACTGAAAGAAACAGAAAAATCTCGACAAGTAGCTGACCGAGAAAACTTCAAGACTGAATTCCTTCAATCAAAGGAATTTCATGACCTATTGGCTCGACAACTCATTCCAAGGCTAAAGCAAGGTATGTTTGGGGCCATTCAGCTTTTACAGAGAGATGGATTGTTAAACTCTACTGCAGATTTGTCGAGAATTACTGTCAGGAGAATATGGCGCCATCTTACTCCGGAAGAACAAGAACTTCGCCATCTCCAAAGCTTATCGACAGCAGCATCAATACTCCCCTCTCGAGACATCCCCTTGGCCGAGCTTCCTGCCCGATCTCTTCAGGATGAATCTATCACAACAGCAGATCCTCCCGGTGAAGACATCCACCTTTCAGTAACAAATCCTCAAGGACCTCCTACTGAATGATTGACTTATTTGACTATGTTTGTTTCGCAAAATTTCCCGAGTTTGTTCTTGGATGCTTAAAAGATTCCCTCGGAGTAATTACCCGAGTGTGTTGTAAATATACTTTGATATGACCTGGGCGTTTGCTTAAATTTCTTCACTTTCTCCATTATCTTTGCTTGAAATATTGATGATTTAAAAGGTTAACTCCTTTAGGGGAAACTATCGAAGACTTTGTCTGCCATCATAAGATATAGCTTGCCTTGATATTTTCACTATCGAGTTGTATCACGATTAAAGCTTATAATAATTTGAACTTAAAATGGCCAGTATCTCTAGCGTTCTCCGTATCCTCGAGTTATATAAGCACTACATCACGAATTTGTTTAATTAGTGCGAGATAAAGAGCCTGGAATGTCTATCACTCTCAGAGGTTTGTGGCAACGATTCAGACTCAGTGTTTTAGAAACACTTCTCTGCTTTTCGAGCACTTTAAGGTTCAGGATATAATCCAAACCCAATGTTTTGGAGACACCTCGTCGCTTGTCGAGCGCTTTAAGGCTCGGGAAATAATTCAAGCTCAGTGTTTTGGAAAACACCTCGTCGCTTGTCGAGCGTTTTAAGGCTCGGGAAATAATTCAAGCTCAGTGTTTTGGAAAACACCTCGTCGCTTGTCGAGCGCTTTAAGGCTCGGGAAATAATTCAAGCTCTATCTTTCAGAAGCTCACATCCATAGGAAAACTACTTTAATTTATTACCCTCAAGATCTCATACAGGCATGAAGTTCAACATTTATGATGAGAATAAATGGTTATTGCTCTTTATAAAGCTGAAGATGACTAGCTCTCCATGGCCGCTCCAGTCTTTTCCCTGCTTCATTTTTGAGATAATAACTACCACTAGCCAATTTCTGGATTATGATGAAAGGTCCACCCCATTGGGGTTCTAGCTTGTTAACGTCCCCGACCGGCTTGACTCTTTTCCACACTTTATCTCCCACCTGAAACGATCGATGTTTTACTTTCTTGTTGTAAGCTTTTTCCATGCGTTGTCGGTATGCCTTTAGTCGATAAGCTGCCCTGTCCCGTACCTCAGATACTAGATCCAGATCTAGGAGCCTGTCTTGATTATTGATATCTGAGTTGTACAATTGTTTCCTGAGAGACTCATCTCCGATCTCGACAGGAGTTACAGCTTCAGCTCCATAAACCAGATTGAAGGGGGTTTGTCCAGTGCCCTCCCGAGGAGTTGTTCTATAGGCCCATAGAATACTCGGGAGCTCTTCTACCCAGCTTCCCCCGACATGATCTAATTTGATTTTGAGTCCTCTTATGATTTCTCGATTAGTTACTTCAGCTTGACCATTGCTCTGAGGATAGGCAACAGAGGTGAAGGCTTGCTTGATATGCAACCCTTCACACCATTCTTTTAGCTTTTTTCCAGAGAATTGTCTGCCGTTGTCTGAGACCAGCTTGTGCGGAATCCCATATCTACAGATTACATTTATCCAAAGGATCCTCATTACTGCTGCTTCCGTGATTTGAGATAATGGTTCAGCTTCTACCCATTTGGAAAAATAGTCTACTAGGACTAAAAGGAATTTCTTTTGCTGAGATCCTGTCGGGAAAGGTCCTACGATATCCATACCCCATTGATCAAAGGGACAGGATACCGAGGAGGTCTGGAGAAAGGAAGTAGGCTGGTGAGTTATATGCTGATGCTTCTGACAAGATAAACAGCCAGCCACAAATTTATTAGCATCTGTTTGCAGAGTAGGCCAAAAATATCCCGACAGAATGATCTTCCGTGCTAGTGACCGAGCACCTATATGGCTCCCACAGATGCCCTCATGTACTTCCCGCATAATATAGTCGATATCGGAGGGGCCCACACATTTTAAGAGAGGTCGGGCATATGCCTTCCTATATAATTGCTCCCCGACTAGGATGAACTGAGATGCCCTCCTTTTAAACAATCTGTTATAGGATGCTTTGGACATCTCTGATTCTTCTTTTAGATATTTAATATAGTCATCTCGCCAGTCAGGAGGCTCGTCGTTGGCTAGTTCTCCTTCTATAACTCCCACCAATTCTTCGGGCACGGAAGGCTCTTCAAGAGTCCAAGTAGAAAGCGAGCTAGCTAACTTAGCTAGTTCATCAGCTCGGGCGTTATCCTCCCTGGAGATTTTATGTACAACAACTTCCAGAAAAGACACTTTCATTTGATTATAAACATCAACGTACCTTTGTAATCGATCATTGCCAACATTGAACTCTCCTTTAAGTTGCTGGGTTACTAATTGAGAATCCGAATATAGTATCACTTTCTTTGCGCCCACTTGCTTAGCAGCTTGCAATCCAGCTAGTATGGCTTCGTACTCAGCTTCATTGTTGGTTGCTTTAAAATTGAGCCGAACAGCTACTTGTATTACTTCTTCTCGTGGAGATATAATAGAAAGACCCACCCCGCTAGCTTTCTGATTAGAAGATCCATCAACATAAATTCTCCACAACTCTTCAGATTCCGGAATGATGACGGCTTCTAGCATGAAATCCGCTAGAGCCTGAGCTTTAATAGCTGTGCGAGTTTGATATTCAATTCCATACTCACTTAATTCCGTGGTCCACTTAACTAACCGACCTGATGCCTCGGGGTTAGTGAGAATTCGGCCGAGAGGACTATTAGTGAGAACGATTATGGGATGTGATAAGAAATAGGATCTCAACCTTTTTGATGTGAGGAAGAGAGCAAAAGCTAACTTTTCCAGGGTAGTATACCTGGTTTCCGTGTCTTTAAGTAAGTGTCCGAAGAAGTAGACAGGATACTGACAACCACCTTCTTCCCTGATGAGAGCCGAGGCTACCGCTTGATCAGCAGCTGCTAGGTATATGTATAAGGCTTCAGCTTCTTGGGGTTTATGGAGAGTAGGGAGTCTAGACAAGTATTCTTTTAATTCTTGGAAGGCTTTTTCACACGTGTCATCCCAAGAGAACTTGACGGCTTTCCTGAGTACTTTGAAGAAAGGTAGGGTACGGTCAGCTGATCGGGAGATAAATCTTGATAAGGCGGTAATTCGACCGTTAAGTCTCTGAACCTCCTTAAAGGATTTAGGTGACGGCATTTGTAGAATATCCTGCACCTTCTCGGGATTAGGTTCAATGCCACGTTCTGTTACCATATACCCTAAGAAACGCCCACTCTTCACTCCAAATAAACACTTGCTTGGGTTTAGTTTGAGACAATTGGCTCTGAGAGTAGCAAACGTCTCTTGCAGATCTTCTACGAGGTCTTTCCCCTTCTCTGTTTTGATCAGAATGTCATCTACATATACTTCAATATTCCTCCCGATCTGCTGCCTAAATACCTTGTCCATCATTCTTTGGTAAGTAGCTCCGGCATTCCTTAAACCAAATGGCATCACATTGTAACAAAAAGTTCCATCGGAGGTGACGAAACTAACCTTCTCTTGATCCTCTGGATCTAAAGGGACCTGATGATATCCCTGATAAGCGTCCAGCATAGAGATAAATTCACATCCGGCGGTAGAATCTACTAACTGATCAATGCGAGGCAAAGGGTAGCAGTCTTTAGGGCAAGCTTTATTTAAATCTCGAAAATCAATACAAATGCGCCATTTCATTCCTGGTTTAGGAACCAGTACAACATTAGCTAACCAGGAAGGAAATTGAACTTCCCTAATATGCCCTGCCTGCAACAACTTAGTAACTTCGGCCCGGATAATCTGCTCTTGATCAGGAGCGAATTGACGTCGTCGTTGCTTGACAGGACGGGTGCCAGGCAAGATGTGCAACTTATGCATTGCCAAAGAAGGTGGTACCCCTCGCACTTCCTCGGTAGACCATGCAAAGACATCATAATGGCTGATGAGGCAGGCCATTACTCGATCTCTGAGATCAGGCATTAATCCTGTAGCTATTCTGGTAGTTCCTCCCGAGAGATGAGGATGGATCTGTACTTCTTCATATTCGACTGATCGACGTTCCTCTCGGGCTTCATTTTCAGGTCTCGGGTCTTCGAATGCAACCTGAAAGGTTTCCTGTTTCTGTTGTACGCATCTGGTTTCTAGTCGGAGTTCTCCATTGTAACATCTCCGGGCAATCAGTTGGCTGCCCAAAACTTCCCCCACTTTGTCTTTCACTGGAAACTTGATCTTCTGATGATATATAGAGACTACTGCCTGGAAAAGAGTCAGAGCAGGTCTCCCCAATATAGCATTGTACGATGAAGGTGAGTCTACAACTAGGAAAATGGTCCTTTCGGCTCGAGACAGATTATCATCTCCTAAAGACAGAGATAACAAGATTTGCCCAACCGGGAGCACTTTATGTCCAGTGAATCCGAATAGTGGGGTAGCCACAGGCTGAAGTTCTCCTTCCTTGATCTGCATTTGATCTAGGGCATTCTTATAGATGATGTTGACGGAGCTCCCTGTATCCACAAACACACGAGCAACATCATAGTTAGCTATACGAGCTAAAATTACCAATGCATCCTCATGTGGAGATTCGACAGCCTCCAAGTCTTCTGGTCCAAAGGAGATAATTGGTCCTTGACGTCTCTCCCAGCTGGTTCCAACAGCGTAGTTTTCTAATCGGCGGATATGTGACTTCCGCGCCCGATTAGAATCTCCATCAGTAGGACCTCCAGTGATCATCTCGACATGTCCGGATGGAGGTCCTCGTATGGGAGCCTTTCCTTTAGCAGGATCTCGACCTCCATCTCCTCGGGAGCTTATCTCCTCTCGATCCCTAGAAGGACTCTTGTCTTGCCTTCTTCTTCTCCAACTTGGTGAAGTATCTCGTTCACGAGATCGTTCTCGGCGCGGCGGTTGAGGAGATCGAGAAAGATGGTGTGGAAGATCCGCTTCTCGATCTTCAGCCTCGGGCTTCTGCTCATAATATCTTTTTCTCAACTTGTTGTTATACGGTTGTTTGTTCCGGTTCTTTAAGACAAAGCACTCTTCAGTAGAATGAGTTCGACTTTTATGAAACTCACAATATTTACCTTTCCAGGTTGGTTTCTTGGCGTCGATCACCTCAATTTTCTTCCCCTCCTTCTCCCAATGGTTTTTGACAACCCGGGAGTTAGGATTTTTTGCAGGGGCTAAAGGTTCTTTCCTTTCAAATCTTTGAGAAGAATGATCAGAAGTACCCCGAGCTTCTTTCCGCTTGGTTTGTTGAATTTCCTCGAGATGTATATATTGGCTAGATCTCCCGAGTAATTCATCAAAGGTACTCGGGGGTTTAATAACCAGGTCTTTCCAAAAATCTCCCTCGGGGATACTTTGAGTAAAGGCACTAACTAATATCCCTGGATCAGCATCGGGTACCTCTTCGCTTAACTGAGTGAATCGAGAGATAAACGCCTTCAAGGTTTCTTTTTCTTTTTGCCTAAGAGCAAAAAGATTAAGAACTGTCTTCTTGCTTTTCCGACTGCTCGCGAAATGTTGTAAGAAAAGATTCTTTAATTCTTCGAAAGAATGCACCGATGCCGGGGGCAGTCTCTCGAACCATCGCTGCGTCGCTCCAGTCAAGATGTTCAGAAACACCCGACATTTTACTCCTTCAGTATATTGGTGCATGAAGGCTGCGCTTTGAAACTTGGATAAGAAATCCTCGGGGTCTGCTTTCCCGTCATAGATTCCGATGTTAGGTCCATGAAAGTGCTTTGGCATCGGCTCTCTTAACAATTCTTCCACGAGAGGAGAAGTTACAAGCGTAGTCTTCATCTTCTGTATGTTTTCTTTGGTAGAGGATGCCTCCACCAGCGGAGTGCTGGAAGCAGTTCGTTCCTTCCGCACGTTATCCTCTTGAAGATGGGCGGGGGCTCCTTTGAGGGGAGCCCCTGGTGGTATTTTGGACACTGGTCTCGTGGTAGAGACTTCGGCCCGCGGCGTTATAGGATCAGCGAAATGATTCCCCCCCGGGGGGAATCTAGCCGCTAGGCTTTGTTCCAACGCTTGGGCAACAGCTTTGTCAACAAGATCATCCAACTCTTCTCTGGTCATCACGACTTGTCTATTCGCTGTGTTCCCTGGATCCGCCATCGCAGTCTTCTTCTCCGGTGAAGTATGTTCCCACAGACGGCGCCAAATTTGTTCCGGTGATGAACAACGTGGATGACAGGAGCCAAGGAAGCAGTCGAATTGGGTGGCAATGAAATTGAAGAGAGG
>JBBPFQ011106710.1:0-10042 GCA_037974815.1 Kaempferia elegans | reverse complement strand
CTAGAGTTATACTAAATGGACGTTAAGACTGCATTTCTCAATTGAAACATTGAGGAAACTATATCCATGGTGCAACCATATAACTTTTAGTCAAAAGATTTAAAGCACCTAGTATGTAAACTAAGAAAGTTCATTTATGGTTTAAAGTAGACATCTGGTTAATGGTATTAGAAGTTTGATCAAGTGGTTTTTCATACAGTATCCATGTCATAAACTTGAGATTAAGAAAATACAGTAATTCTCCTATGCATCAACAATAGGGAGTTTGATGTATACTCAAGTATATACGCATCTGAATCTTGTGTACGTTGTGCTGATGTAGACCATATATTTGAGTAACCGTGGGTCGAAGCATTGGAAAGTTGTAAACATGATTATGTGGTATTTACAAAGAACGAAGTATTGCATGCTCACATATCAGGGATCAGGTCACTTGAAGATAATTAAATATTTGGGCTTTGATTTTGTTGGATGCTTAGATAGTAAAAAGTCCACCTCAGGTTATATTTTAATGTTGGCAGGAGGGGCTATATCATGTAGAGGCATCAAACATACGCTAATTGTCACTTCCACTATGGAGGCATAGTTTATATTCTGCTATGAAGTTTTCAATCACGAAATATGGATGCAGAACCTTATCATAGGTTTATAGATCATTGGGGGTATTGACGGGTCATTGAGGATCAACTGTGATAATAAAGTTATAGAATTCTATTCCAAGAACAATTGTAGTCCGTCGAAATCTAAATACATCAACAAAAAGTTTTTTGTTGTTAAAAAAATAGTTCATAAAGATCAAATAATGATAGAACATATTAAGATAAATTCCATGTTAGCATATTCACTCACCATGAGCTTGCACCTAAGGTGTTTCATCAACATGTGTTGAATATGGGGTTCTTCTTTTTAATGAAGTACCTATTATGTAGGAATTTATATTTTGTGTGATGCTCTATATTTATGAACACATATTTTGACTCATTGTATATATTGCATATTTTCTATATGTGTGCATGAGTTTGACTTTCGCTGACATATGGATATTATATTTACTGTTACTGTAGTTTTGCATTTTGTTGTTGTAAATATAATGTGGACTCCATTTGGAGTCATAAGGTTGAATCGTGATTTACCATTGCGATTTATCTTAAGGTTTTGGTAAATATGATTTGGACTCGATTTGGATCATAAAGAGAATTTATTAAGAATTGACACTTATAGATCACATTATGTGTCATTCTTGTATGACACATCCATATTTGAACTATATCGTTAATGATATTACGGTTATAGTATTGTTACGGTTATAGTATCTATGACTTCTTTAGGTCTATACTAATTGATTTAATGTACGAGATTGTTTAGAGGGGTATTTATCACATAAAGTTTGGCATCTTAAGTTCAACTATGGAGTTATGTGGTGTATAAGAAATCAAGTATAACCCCAGTGGAAACTTGTAGGACTAAGTTCATATGGGTAAACTAAATCCAATTGAGTCAACATGGGTGGCTTAATCTCTGTAGGGTGAGTTTACATTTGATTAAGACACTCAACTAATTAAGAAACTAAATTTCAATTAAGTGGCATATGCAAAAAGGATTCGGATTAAATATATATGAATTCAATATGTAGATCCAATAATCCAATTCATTAGTATTAATGAACTATTAATGAGAATGAGTTTTTGATGTATAATCCCTATAGGATGAGCTTGATATATAGGAAAAAAGAAATTGGAGCATATTCTTGTGTTTCTTCATCCTCTCTTTCCCATTGTGAACGAATATGGCTTATTGCAGCCCACTCCTTAGAAGAATATTCTGCATTTGCATCTCATAACAAATAAGCAATAATCCTTTGCAATAGATTTAGATCAGCCCTTCACTAGCTATTGTTTGAATTTTCTCTCTTACTTCAAAGATTGATGATAACTAAATCTTATCATAAAAACATCGATAGATCACAATTCTAACAATATCACCCTTGACCTAGCGCTAGAGGCATATCATGAATGCTAATAACCGTTCTCTGTCACAGTGGATATCTTCTGAGGCATCAACACACTTGTAGACCTAATTCGACATCGCAATATATGCATATACAGAATCTTGAGTCACAATACAAGAACAAAGAACTACAAATGAAGACATCACTTTCCCACAATGTACCAAAACAAGCTGAAATTCACTTCTACAAGTTGCAGTAAAACTACTTCAGCTGACTTGAAACCTCCTGCGCTCACCATCCAATGTTTCATCCGTTTTCTTCTTGTTGAGTTCCACATACATGTCCTCGATCATCGGTTTCCAGAGACGCACACGAGCATTTATAAACCAATTGGAGACCTATTATCAAAGCAAAAGGTAAGTGATCTCAAATGTGAGTGTACACAATTGTATACACAATTGTATCAGTTAGTCCATGCACCTGGCTCCGAGTCAAACCGCTTTTTATTGCAAGCAACTGCTTCTCGTTGTCTTTTGGATACCTGAGAACATCCAGACTGATCTAAGTCGGATCGTAGAAGTGGATTCAGAAACTCATTGTTAGCAGAGATGGAAGGAAGCAGACTTACGGGTGCAGGAAGTTCTCAAACATCCAGGCACGTAGAACAGAGACTGATTTTTCGGGCAAGCCTCTCTGTGGCCTCCATGACTGATGTTCACTCTTCCTCAGCTGCTGAAGTGCCCACTGCTTCTGGAGTAATGAAGATTCAAGGTTCCTTTCCTTTCCTTTGAGGTTTTCGGCGACTGGTTGTTGAGCAATCAAAATAATCAGACTAGTAATTCTCCTTTTCAAGCTTTTGTAGAATGATGAAACTGAATGTAATGCGAAGCGGGCATGGCAGTCGGTGGTGCTTGACTGGATTAGGGAAACAAAGGCCACCTTAACATTCTGTAGCTGCTCCGAGCAGTGCTTGTAACTGTGATCCACCTACAATTTTGAGAAAGGATCATGATAAATGATCGGCTGTGTACAAATCTTTTGCGAACAGAATTGGATATTGTGGACAAAAGAAATGGTGAATTATCAACACAAAAACACATGGAATGGCACACAGATTATGGCTGTAAGTGAAAATTCTTCATAAATTGTCGCTTACCAATTGAAGCATTGTTAGCAGCTCACTTTTCTTTCTATTGGCTTCCTGGCACTTTTGAGCATCCACATTGTCCAGTGGTTCGGTTTGCCCGAATGCGAGTAGCAGTTCTGAAACAGTTATAGGATGTTCAGGCGTGCTAGAGCAGCTTGCCTCGCCACCAATCAGATTCAATGAATCATCCATATTGTTATAATCCGATAGTGCATATGCGGCAGCTTCAGCAAGAACTTCTTGCACTGCATGAAGATATTTGGATCTTGACAAAATATGGGTTAACTGAACAAAGCGAGAAGAACCGTGATTTAGAGAAGGCTTCTCAGTGCATGCATCATTCTCCTTGTGTGTCAATCCCAAACAGAAATCATAAAAAGAGATTCGATTAGCATCATTGGAGACGCGAAACTCAGTCCGACAGCGTGAACTATCAGCCGATGTAACTTGAGTTACAGCAGAACAGCTTATTTCAGAGCATTGATCAGCAATGTTGCCTGTGTCAGTGAGACATGGCTGACAGGAACCAACACTGAGAGAAAGCTCACTGCCAGGTGCTAGTGCAGGGTTGTCGTAAGCATGGACGAAACTCCAATTTGAGTCGGGAAAGTTCCAACCAGGTTGTGAACTCTTTTTAACATGATAGGATGGTTGAACTATACTGAACGGTTTGCCTAAAGCAACTTGATCATCGACCAATTCACTCTGATTCCACGAACAACCAACACTGTCATTTTTAGATGCAAGGAGATTCACACCGCTTGTCGATCCAAAGTTACCGTGAGGCGATGCTGCAAGTGAAGAAGAAACTATCATATCCTCACTGATAATATTTTCCGGCAAACAGGTGGAGGAAGATAAAAGATTGGCAAGCGAAGTGGCAGAAAGGAAAGTTCCTGAAAAATGTTCACGGAGGCCAACGTTGGCCATGGATCGACTGAATGAATCATTACCAATCTGAGTAAAGGCTTCACCAAATGAACTAGTTTCGTTGTTTGTCAAGTAAGCATCAGCAGTTGCTGTCTCTTGAGCTGTAGAAACAAAGGGACTACTGACAAACATTTGCCTGTGGATATTGTTTCCTGGTATGCCTGACTGGAGAAAAGAACCAAATGTCGGATCGAGAATCATATTATTATGGTTAAAGTTGAAGAATGAGCCACTGAAAATGTCATTCTCCATTCCAATCCAAGATGCTGAAATTACACTCTCAGGAGGTGCTATTTGTTGGTCTACTTGCTTTGTAGAATTATCGAGTTAGCACACAACCTGAAATTATAGTCAGTGAAAGAAAATTACAGTAAGAAGCTTGGATAAAAGGAAAATATGACTCATATTATGGAGCATACATACAAAGAATCCTCATTCCTTTCGACCTCAAATCAGGCACTTGAAGGCTAATGATCATCCAACAAAGTATTGAACTGAAATGAAAAGCTTCAGTGTTCGGAAATAGTGACAATTACAAAGGCGATCTAAGTATTCTCAAAACATAGAAGCATACTAAAATGAAGAAAAATGAGGATTTATTACTACACAATGTGAAAAAAAACTGAATCCTCAATCCGTTTTCCATGAATGCTGAAGACAATTGTTAACACTGCAAATCAGTAGGTAATTCTTATCAAGTGACTACAACTTGGGATGATAAAAGAACAGAGGATCAGTCATCCCCACATGCTTTGTTGTAATTAAAAAGCCACAACTCTTTGCTGTAAAACGAATTGAGCTTCTAGATAGGGTAATACCAACCTCTTGATTAGTTGCATGCCATCACTTGCTTGATCTGCACATTCACTTGAACTACTCAACTTGCTCCTCAGTTGCTATTAAATTGTTTTAAAAAAAAAAAAGTCCTAACAGATAAGCTTCTAAAACAGTAGAACAAACAAGGTCAAATGCGCCATGTTGTTGAGCATCCTCTGCGTTTGGACTTTATAAAGTGATCAAATGATCTATAATCTTCAAATGAGAGAAAAAAGTATTCCCTGCTAATGCATTATTGATTGAATAAATATAAAGTTAAACAAGGTATTCCTTCTGCAAAGCAACAACGAAAGCTCGCGCAAGATTTTTCACAAATTATAAGGAAGAAAATCGAAGAGGGAAAAAAAAAACAAGCTTCATGAGGCAGAAGAGCATTGAAACCGTCTAAAGAAACCAACCTCTCTTGACTGTTCATTGTTGCTCGGACAATGCTGTTCCCTCTTTGGATATAGAGCTATAAGGGGAGAGCATTGAAGCTCAGATCAAAATCATGTTCGATACATCCATCAATTCATTTACATTTCTTAATGGAGAAGAAATCTCCACTCGGCCAAAAAAGGGAAGTGGCGCATTTCCTTATAGAATGCCTACAACAGATGCTCAAGAACAAGCAAGAAAACAATGGCGTAAAGACTTCATCAGGTATCCGTGCTCAATGAAGACCACTTATAGAAGTCCTTTTTTTTGAGTCATCAGACTATTGAGTTTTCACCCAGCACAAAATTCAAAAATAAGGGGCCCAGAGCTAAAGAAGAATTATGGCCTTCCTCTCATTAAGTGGGATTCCCTCTCATTTGAACAGAGAATTAGGCAGTTTTCCTAAATTCTCATAGAAAATCCAATAGGCAAACACGTGATACATACAGTAAAGCCATAGATTTATGGCCCATGGTTGATCAAGATCCTTGGAAATCTCCGATAACAGCAAGGGAAAAAAATAGTTACTATACGAAGTCAGACGAGGATATACGTGTATTATATTGCCAATTTTATCATGGCGCTCACCTTTGCTATGATTGAGATGATGCATTCTTCAAAGTTGAAATAGAAGACCAATCATTCCTCCTGTTCATACTCACATAGTAAAAAGAAACCTCAAGGCTGATCTGTTAAATTGGTTCGCCTTTCCTTTACACTCGCCAGAGCCAAACCAAAACCCACTTGGCGGAAACAGGTGCCTGATTCATTAGCTGATAAACTCTATTATGAAAAAGACAAAATAGAGATTGTTTTTTCTTTTTCTTGATTTAACCTGGTTCAGAAAGTGGAGGAGCAGCTTTAAAAAGTCAGGTCCCATAAGCTTTTGCAGAGAAGGTACATATGGCATGGGCGCTCAATCAATGCCATGCAATTGACACTAAAAAAAGGAAATAAAAGGGGAAATAAAAGGAGAGGAGAGAGCCAGAGCGGAGTCACACAGGGCGGAAAACAACAAGTGGGAGGAAGAAGAGCAATGCAGCCTCTCTGTGCAGGCTGCTGGGTCCCACATTTTCTCCCTGTTTTCTCTCCCTGATCTCTACTCTGTCCTTCTCCACCTTCAGCTGCTGTTCTTCTCTCTGCAATGATAGCTGTTTTGTTTTTTTGGCTCAACCTTTTTTGCTTAAATTAAATGAAAGGCTTGGTGGGGAGAGGAGGAGGGAGGTTGGAGAACAGCTGCTTTCAGGGCCACAGTCGTAGAAGTGAATGTAATAGGAAGGAAGAGGACAAGCTGATGTCAGCCAAATCTAGCAGGGAGATTTCTGACAGATTTAATGGGTCAATAAACTAACAGTTGTTCATTTACCTCATTCTCAACAACCAGCAGCGTTCCTAAAAAATCAAGTAAAAGAAAAGTCACCTGCTGCGGTTGTGAAGGGAAACTGGAGACACGAAAAAAAAAAATTATAGAATGTATCCTTTCTACTGTTCAACACAAGAAGACAACGAGATTGCATTGAAGGCAATGCTCCAAAACTGAGCATGTTCTTGGTAAAGAAGAAAGAGGGACCAGCTTTTCTGAGTTCAATCTGATAGGGTGCAGGTTTTAATTGAAGCGCATGTCTTTGTACGCTAGCACATGCAGTGAAACGCCACATGAAGCTGCTGCTTCTGCTCTGAGAAATTGAACAGGGAGAGCTCATCAATGAACTGCCACTTGATACTATAAATGTAAACTAAGATCATTTTTTAAAACTGATTAATTGATAGAGTTGTAAATTACTTTTCCAACATACTGAAGATCAGATGATTGGTTATTAGAACGGAAAAAAAAAAACTGAAATTTTATTTTAAGAAAAATGAAAAGAAAAATCTCTCTTGGTAAGGTAGACTCTGGGCTCTTGTCCACTGGTGACATAATTTGGATCTCTTATAAAGGACGATATACAGGGTAAGGAAACAACAAATGTGAGGCCCAGTATTCCCAAACCATGGTCAGAAGAGTTGCAGCACTCATGCTCCACGTACGACCACAGTGAGAAAATCTTTTACTGCTTAACATTTCATCATTACAGACTTTGTCACGTTGCAAATAAATGTTGCTTCTTCTACTGCAATTACTTCTCTGGTCCAACTTTGAACATCTTGATGTTCCCCCGTCTTGAGGTCGCCACAAGAAGTAAGATGCAGGCCTAGAACACAAAGAACCACCATTGTACAGCTCTTTGGTGTTACCAAAAGGGGAAGAAAAGTAAGCGAGCTCACCGTAGAACAGCTACAGCGTTGCAGCAGAACATGTGCAGGGATTTCGACAATGACAATTTTTTCTCTCGATTACCATGGAACAATTGTTGCTTGCTTCGTTGCAACTGACCGCTGATCACTCATCAAACCTCGCAATGTAAAGTTTATTACCGTAAATACTGGCTACCATGTAAGGATGCTGAAGTGTTTTTTAATTATCTAAGATTATCTAAGATTCAATTTTTAACTTATATTATATTTATAAGAATTTATCTTCTAAATAGAACTCGTAATTAAAGGATGATGAACTTCAAGGATGCTCATCATAAGAGCTTCCTAATTTACTTTGATGGCCAGTGAAAATCATCCAAATTGATTAATTATTTTTGTTTACACTTCATTTAGAAAGGATTTAATTAATGTAATTGAATTAAATTTCATACGAAATTGAATTCTATTTTTATGTTTGGAATGACTTAATAAATAATATAATTAAATTAAATTTTTTATTTTGAAATCTATAAGAATTAAATTTAATTATTATATTTTTATTATTTTATCTTCATCAATAAAATTTAATATGTATATAGAGGGTTATTTAGTAATCTTAACATATTAAATGAATTTTAATATGTATATAGAGGGTTATTTAGTAATCTTAACATATTAAATGAATTCTCTTTATAAATCAGGCCTAAAAATGTTGATTTATTTTGAAGTGGTTGAATGGAATTGAATTCAATTCCTTATCCATTCTTCATTAAAAAAAAAATATTCTAAATGGTAGAATTTAATATCAATTCATGAAGAAATTCAATTACACCCTTTTACAAACACCCTTTAAACACTGGATGAATCATTATGAAAGGATCAACACGGGGAATACTTCCTTGGACACAAGTTATTTCCTGTTGGTAATAAAAAAAACTTGTTATATAATTTCATACGAGGAGTTTGGTGCAAAGAAATACATGGGGGACCAATTAATCGGTTGATTGAAATAAAAAAATCCTTGTTATTTTGGGAACACGGCAAGATCTTTATGCTGAACATTAATTTTATTAAGAAATATAATAGAAGAGTTTGGCACAATAATAAAAGGCCGACATAGATAAAGACGGTAAAAAAAAATTCCTCAATGTAATGCATTAATACATAACAAGATTGAACTATAATTCAGTTTCTAAGGCTAAATTAAAAATCAAAATCAACGGTAAAGGAAGGCTAACCTGAATCCGTCGTATTAAACATTAATCTTATTTATTATTAAAATTCTTGCAAGTCAACTTCATTAAAGAGTTTAAGGAAGAAGATGCTCTCAATAACCCTCTTGATTCATAATGCCCTAATCAATGAGCTTTTCTTCTCTTATACCAAGTTCATCATAAAGATCATCCACCTTAAAATTCGTTCATTATTAATGGCCCATTAATATTAATGAACTAGATTATTAGATCTACACATTAACTCCACATCTAATATCTAAACCCCTTTCATGTTACAAGCATTAGATCACATGGATTTAGTTCTCTATTGGTAATTAGTGTTGAGACCTTTACCGCTGGCTAGAGGAGAGTGAATACGTCGGCACCTCAAATCAATCGCTTCTTCCTACAAATGTTAGTGCGCAAGCAGAAAACTAAAACTAAACACAAAGAAAGAAACGACAAACCGATGTAACGTGGTTCGGAGATAAACTCCTACTCTATGGCTGCCTGTAAGGTGGAGGATCCCAATCCTTTGGTGGATGATTTCCCGAAAACCTCCGACTAGCTCGTGTAGCTCCTTGTGGGTGGAGAAACCTCGCCACAACACTTACGAGAACTTTCAGATGCACACACACAAGACTACTAATTAGTTATTAACCACAACCAATTTCGTCAACTTCAACCAAGCACATAACTCTTGGTTATATAGGCAATCAACACAACACTTTGTTGATTTGATTTGACCGTTACCAGTCGACTGGTCCAAGCACCAGTCGTCTGGTGCACACTCAACGGCTAGCCAACGACTAGTTACCAGTCGACTGGTCCAAGCACTAGTCAACTGATGCAGTCGACCGCTCACTCGACTGATCTTTCTGTGAGTTTCTGTTTCGCCTTGAGTTCACTACCAATCGACTGATACAGTAATCAGTCGACTTGTGCAATCGACTGCTACAATACCAGTGGGCTGCTTCAGTGTTGTTACAGTGATGCTACAATAACGCTACAATACTGCTACAGTAACACTACAGTAACCTTGGATTTTCCTTCCTGAGTATATTTCTCTCACACTCAGCCTCACCCAACCAATCTAGACCTAGCCTTCTAGCCTCCGTCATCAGCCTTGCGTCCCTCGGATGTTCCCTATCTTTCACGCATTGCCTTCAAGAGCTTATATCAACCTTGCTCCTTATCATTGAGTTTTTCTTTGTCAAGTCACACTTGGGCTTACACCGCCAAAGCTTCCCCTTGGACTTACACCGCCAAGACTTTACTTGAACTTTCTTCCTTTGCTAATATCACACTTGGACT
>JBBPFQ011106174.1:0-10044 GCA_037974815.1 Kaempferia elegans | reverse complement strand
CTGGGTGGGAGTCCTGGTGGCCCTGCGCTAGGGCCGATCCTTCGGTTAACATAGTTGTATATATGGTTATGGCTTAGGACTACGATGTAGTGGAAGAGTGTTAAATTATTAGTTATATATTTATAATTTAATTCTTAACTGTGGCATAAAAAAACAACTGAATTAGTCATCCCATATTTATCTAATTAATTATTATTTTTTTATTTACGGCCCTAATTGAAAACTTTGACCTGATGGGTGCTAATTAAAAAAAAAACAAAGAAATAATGTATTCCTCAAATTTGAAATCGCTCCTACAGTCCGCAGCCGCACGCCGTGCTGCTCTCTCTCTCCTTATCCCATTCTCGTGGTTCCTGCGTTGTCCCCTCTTTTGTTCTCGTTTTTTGCCTTTCTTTTTCCACACCACTCCTTTGAGAGTTTCGCCCTTGCCCTTCCAAGTTCTAATCGAAGAAAGTAGATCCGACGAGCTTTTTCTCCACTTCCGACGATGAGCACACCGTGCAAGATCTCCGCCATCGGAACAGCGTTTTTGTCCCCCTCTCCTGGCCCCCATCCTCCCAAACCCTCTTCTATCCGCCCAATCCATCACCTCCCGTTTCGGCGCCCGCTATTCCTCCGCACTTCCGATCGGTTCGCTTGCAAGGCCGCCGAGGTGTCCAAGGTCGAAGAAGAAGAACCTAAAGCGCCCGCGGCGCCTGAAGCCACCGACGGGAGGAACTGGTTTCCTGTCGTCCCGTTGTCCGCGTTGCCCAAGGGGGAGCGTCGCGTGGTCATCCAGGATAACGAGACCATTTTGCTGCTGTGGTACAAAGACCAGGTCTTTGCCATCGAAAACCGGTCGCCGGCCGAAGGTGCTTACAGCGAAGGCCTCCTCAATGCCAAGCTCACACAGGTTCCTTTTCTGCCATCATTTCTTTAATTGTCGCCGTAATGTATGTGCACAGCGACATCGACTAGGTTTTCCTTCTCCCTTTTTGGCTATCATACACGGTATGTCAAATTTCGGAAAGAAATTCAACATTCTCTTCGAATTTGGTATTCGAGTTACAATCTAAAAACTTTTTAATTGTTTTTAACAAATGTGTAACAGGATCAAGATGGTTATATTGGCATGCATGAAAGAAAAATCATGGAAGCGGTCCAATAATAAAAAGTGCAACATTTTAGTGAACCGCTTAAGGAAGTTTTAGTATTACCCATTTCATGTTACTAACTTTCATTATTCCAAAAATACGTAGCACATTCCCATTATACCCCTCCTCTTTCTTTTCACGGAATAATTATGTGGATTTGTGTGTGTCTCTAAATTTTTACTCTACCCATAAAAATGTATCGCTCTCAATTTATGCTATCGAATTTAGGTACGAGAGTATAGATACATTATGGAGGTTTGTAGGAGCATTGGTTTTGATTTAAAATGATTTGGAGTTTTCTAAGTCCATCGGTCAGTTTTGTACTCTTATAAGCCTCCTTAATGTATTCACGTTCTCAGATCTAAATTCGATAGCATAAATTGAGAGCAATAAATTTTTAAAAACCTATAAAAGTTTGTGCAAAAACTTGAAGATGCATGCACGCAAACCCATGTGATTATTTCGTGAAAAGGAGGGGTATAATGGGAATGTGCTACGTGTGTTTGGCATTATGAAAGTTAGATACATGAAATGATTATCGTCCTTCCATAGTCTCGATAATCCAAGTGAAGCCTTCATCAGTTGATTGTTCCATCATGTGATTGCTCTTCTCACACAATCCCATGACCATCTAATAATTTGTGACGACTAAGATGCTCCTCACAAAGGACATGAGTAGTGAAGTCATTTGGCATGCATGCATGGTCTAGTGAATCATACAATGTGGACAATTTTTGTAGTAGTCTTGGCCTAGTCAAACAAAAAGCAAGTGTTGGGAGATTCAAACATAGTGTACATGGGGATCAAGAGGGGTGTTTCTATAATGCAGGAAAGTTTTGATGTCGAGTTGCTTCTTGAGGACATTCATCCATGCCATGTAACCTTAGAATATTCTATGCATGCCAAGTCCAATCCTTTTAGCAAAGAATAGTTGGAGATTTCGGGGTAATTGATCAAGCAATCACAAACAATCAATTCTAGTGTATAATTAGGGATACATCTTTAATGTAGAAAGGTAATTCAATAATTGCCTTGAGCATTAGAAAAAGATTAACTGAATTTATGGATTGTAGATTTAGGAGCTTCAGGCCAAATGACTAGAGATGAATAGACTAATAAATTATAACCCATGCCACAAGATAACAATCACTATAGCACACAGAACACTTCCCAAAGTGATTGGGGTCGGGAGAGTAAAAATTTCAAATGATCAATGTTCTTTTAGTCCCTCAATTAAACTGCAATTTACTATCAGTTAGTAGACTCACTCAGGATCACAATTGTGTCACAAATTTTTCTCCAAAACCTTGTGAATTCTAGGTCTTGGATTTGTGGAGGATGATTGACAATATTAAAGAATGTTCTTGAGGCGAATAATGATTCTCCTAAAAGAAAAGGTCATTATAACAGTCGTTTACCAAGTCAAAATCTAGTTTCTATTTTTTTTTTTAAATAGGGCAATGCTATCATGTTAAGACACTCTAGGTTAGGACATCCAAATTTTCTATATCTCAAGAACCTTTTCCCATCTCTTTTCCTTAATAAAATATAAATGAATTTTTATGTAAAATTTATCAACTTACAAAATATGTTTGAAATTATTATCCTAACCTATCTAAAAGAATCACAACTTTTTCATTAATCCATAGTCATGTGTGGGGGCCATCTAAATTAAGGATATTATTGGATCTCGTTGGTTCATAACATTTATAGATGAGCACACTAGACTTTCATCACTTTTCTAATGAAAGAAAAATCAAACATAGACATAGGTTCGATATTTCAAAAATTCAATACCATTGTTCAAACTCAATTCCAAACCAAAATACAAAATTTGAAGACAACAATTCAAAGCAATGTTTTGCATCCATTCTTAGTGATTACCTAATAAGTCAATGGATTATTCATCTAAGCTCTTGTGTTGACATGCCGTAATAGAATGAAGTAGCCGAAAGGAAGACCAGAGATATCCTAGAAGTAGCCTACCTCATATTCCAAAACAATATTGAGGGAATCCTTTCTCACCGTAACCCACCTCATAAATAGAATGCCTTCTTGAGTCTTAAAATTCTAGACCCCATGCTAGATTCTTCTTAAAATGCAGCGAGCCACATATCTTATATTCTTCATCTCTATCAAGTTGTCCAGCTACTCTGCTTTTGTCCATATCCATAACCAACATCAGGGAAAACTTAATCCTAGAGCCATTAAGTGTATCTTCTTGGGATATCCTTCTTACCAAAAAGGGTACAAATGTTATTCTCCAATTACAAGAAAATTTCATAGTACCAAGGATGTTACATTTTTTTAATACCAGCCATATTACCCTAAATCTAACATTCAGGAGGAAAATAGTATTGTCCAAGGCCTACATATGAACTAATGAATAGGAAAGAATGAATTGTTATAGATGCTATTACATGGTATGTTGTAGAAAGCACATAAGATGAGTAGATCTATATCTTTACTAATGTTGAATTTAATCTTGAACCAACATAGAAAAAGTAGACTCGCTAGGGTATTTATTCTAAATATTCTTACATAGCTGGTATTTATTCTAAATATTTTTACATAACTGATTCTAGTGGTAAGGCTGATAATTTTTGTCATTATATTATTTGTCTAATAATTGCATTGTGTCATTTTGTGTTGATAAAAAACTCATGCAATGTTATATTAAACATGAATTTTCTTTTTAATAATATTTTATTTGATCTAAATGTAGTTAGTCAAACATTCTAAAGATAATAATTTGTATTTTTCAATGATTTGCTGTTTTTTTTAAAAAAAATAAGTATAACATGCCATATTACATCTTCATATGGTTGTTCAGTCCATGCTTTAGGGTGCGTTGTATCTATACCAACTTGGTAATGGAAATGTTCTTTATTTTTTTATTTTTAAGAATTAATTTTGGTAAGATCTCTTTAGGAGGGTAGGTTAAGGAAGTGTTCAAGTTGATAATTGTTAAATTTTTAGGATGTTATATAGTTCGGGCATGTTTGATTTAGAAACTAAAATAGCATTCGTAGAGTATGTTTAGTTTGGCATATTTCCTAGCTTATAATTTGATTATTATTGTATTTTGTTTAGGTTGAGATCTATAAAAAAGTACTTTCTAAGAAGAAATTACCTTTGTAGAAGTCATGCAGGAATAATGCCTAACCTCACTGTACCCACATGGCTCAAACTCAACATGGTGTGAAGGTACTCTAGCATCCGAGGGAAGAAGAGAGGAGAGGTCAAAACATTGCTAAGCTATTAAACATGTTGTCAATCAGGCCTCTCATATTTAGAGAGATGGTTGCAAACCATCCTTTAATCTCGATTGCTGCCCTTGATTATTTGTTTAAATGGTTGATTAATTGGAAACAAGTTCCTAATTAATTTTAACAATAACTTTAATTAAAAATTATTTATTTTAAAAAATTTAAACATTTTAAAATGTTTTTGATTGCTATAAATTAATTTTTAAAATTATATCCTTATCCAAATTAACATAATTAATTTCAATTTGATCCCCTTATTTTTAATTGCGTAAATTTACTTTTAATTTTTCAATTAGGTTCTTTGATTAAATCAAATAAGCTAACTCTTAATCTCTTCTAATTAACATAATTAACTCTTAACTATTTGATAACTAATTCGGATAATTATCTCTTAATCTACCACTTAAACTCTTCTAGAGGTACAAGTATCTTATGCCAAGAGTTAGAGCCTTATGCATGTGGCTCTAGCTCTTATAAATAATGTTAGCATACCTAATTGATTAACTTGTTTAATCTGCTTGAAGACTCTCTTCATTGGTTTAGGTACACAAGTTTTGATTAGTACAATTAATTATTTTAGAAGTGGTGGAGTTCCACAAAAAGTTTTTCCATAACAATGGTTGTCATGCAATGTAATCCTCTTATCAACTTATCCTACGACATGCCTTTAGGACTTGGATTAATGTTTATGCTAATAGGAGACACCCTAAAATTTTTGATATAGTTGTGAGCTACTCGAAAAATGTTCAACTTGAGAACCTTTGACTTTCACTATGAATCAATTTCTTAAAGTGATCACCGATCAACTCTGCCAATAGCATACACTTCTCTTTTCTATATTGAATACTCATCTCTATAAGGTGGCTTGCATCATACCTATAGTAAGTATATACCTTTTTAAAGGTCCAACCTATTAGTTTCAAAATATGTTGCTCTTCTTATGAGATGACCATAGGAATTGCAAGTCAAAGGACCAATGGCACACACCTTGTGTAAGAATACTCATAAACAAACTAGGTAATATATCAAATTGATCCTCATAGTGAGCATGTCTAGTGGGTTTGTTTCCATCATCCTACCTATATACTTGTTTAGTCATCAACTTGCCTATAGGTCAACTATCAAAAACCTAACACGTACTAGTTATACCATAAGGCCAATATTTTTTCTCAATATCATTATATATGACAGTATTAGTTGATGTATTACTAAAGTAATAGTAGTATTAAGATAGGTTATTACAATCTACCAATTATATAAAAAGATAAGATTGAAAATAAAAGAGTAATTTCATTAATAATAAAAAGTGATGTTTTTATAATTTAATTGTCCGTAGGCCACCATCACTAATGTAGGGGTGGTAGGTTGAAAGGGTGAGGTAGGAGAGTGCCAATGGAGATTGACCAAGTGAAAGGAGATAATGAAGCGAGAGAAGGGTGAATGGGAGTGGTGCAGACAATGCAAAATTTTAGCAATGTTAAATTTTATTTGTTTTTTAATGTAATAGGGCAGAGAATGATATGGTCAGAAGAGTGACATTGCACGAAAAATTCAAGGTAGAGTTTTCCTCTTCTTGATGTTGGGTTTCTTTAGTGGTCTATAAATGTGCCACAACAATATAAGTTTGATGAAGCTCTTTGAAGAATTGAAAAAAGCCATTATAAGGATGCTTGAGGTGAGATTACTCATCCATGGAATGACTTGATACTAGTTAACTTTGAGAGTTGAGAAACCATCAGCTATGGATGAGGACGACTAGTGCTCGTCTTTAGAGAGGAGAAAAAAATTCCTTAGATTTGTGGTGAGAAGAGAATCCAAATCTTCTTAGAGGATTATAAAGAAGAAAGAATAGTTGTTTCTAATTTGATTTGTTTGATATTATTTCTATAATATGATCATATAGAGAGAGTTTACAACTCTTTTTTCGACTTGAATAAACTTGGTCTTACGCCCAAATGATAACCTATTTCTCTTATCTTCATCCTTGATAGACCAACTCCCTATATTTACTCTTGCAATTAAAACCATTTACTATTAGACATACCATCAACTTTTAAATAAACCAATTATCACCAAATCAAAGGCTCCTATTATTGAGGATGCCTCATAGTATAATTCTTTGCTGTTAACATGGAGCCCAAACTCATTATTGACATGACAAAGAAGCAACATGTAGGCCAGCTTCATAATGAATTTGCATTGGCTCATCCATTTCCACATGATCTCATTAGGTGTAGTGGATTTAGAGATCCTTGACATTACTTGTTTAAGCCATTCCATCTGTAGACTTTGATAGTGTACCCAAGTGTTGCCTCAAAAGCTACTTGGTTTGTTACTATCTCATTAACTTTTATGCTTGTATTCCAGCAATCTTGGACAGTGATCAATGATGTCCTTGGGATCCTCTTTAGATTATTGTTATTTTGCATATTAAATTCTCCACTACCCTAATAAATTTCTTTTCTCTTTACAGGATGGATGCATTATTTGCCCCACTACCGACAGTAGTTTTGATCTTCAGACTGGAGATATCAAGGAATGGTATCCAAAAAACCCAGTTCTTAGGGTTCTTACACCAGCTTTAAGGAAACTTTTTGTGTACCCTGTCAAATTAGATGGACAGAATATCTATATCAGCATGAGAGGAGGAGGGTCTGGGGGATCAGCCGAGATTGTTTTCAGCGGCAGAGCTCAACCTGGGGTGACAGCATCTGATGTCAATGTGGAAGAGGTTTCTGTCTTTCATTTGTCTTTCATTTGTCTTTTACATTCATGCATGCACAAACATGCAATCACATATGCTAATACTTCTGTTTAAAATGTTCATAGTCCCCCTGTAACCAACAGAAATATAAATCATCTATAACCAACATATAGGCTAGGAGACTTGCAAAGATGATTTCTCACTCTAATCTATAGCCTAACATTTTAACTTTACGTTATCAGATATAAGACCTCACTGAATTACTATTGATCTGCTGATTTCATTCTTTCATCCCCTGATCCTAGAATAGGTGAAGTATTAACTTGAGAAAAAAAATGGAGTTGTGGTGGAGAACCATCTATCTCTATGGACTTTAGAAGAAATTATTTTAGATGCAGAAAACAAAGTAGACGAAGGCCCTTAACTTCCAAAGGTTGCATGGGAAACTTAAAGATTGACATGGGATTCCAAAACTTTTGTTTTAAGACTTGTTCAAAGTTGAAACTTGAAACTCTAAAAAATTGTAGGGAGACTATAAGAAGATTTACTGAGACTTGGAAAACAAGTTAATTTTTTTGCTCAAACTATTTCCTCTTTATCTCTTATCACTTCTCCTGCTTCTAATCCCTATTTATGTACCAGATCAGTTGGTATGATGGCGAACTAAGAATATAGCCTATTGTCAAAAGGAGCCAACACCTTTTCATTTTATAAAGAGATTCATCTACTAGTTCAGAAATTAAAGAGGCACTCACCTTTGTATTTGTATACTATGGCAGCTACAACCATCTTAGCAATCTTTGTACATCTAAACCTAAAAAAAGGGTGAGATGAACTAACCATCTCGATGAAGCTTAAAACATAGAAAGATGCCCTATCGTACAGAGTTCCATGACCGACCAACCTATAAACTTGTTGTGCTAAGAGGGGGCAACACCTCTCAACCTCTAACACGGAAGAAGAGGAAGAAATAATTGCCCTATCGTATGTTTGTCAGATGTTAACAAATCAGTTGAAAGTTTCCTTTTTTTTTCCATTCTTTCTTTAGATTTATTGCGGAAGCAGTAGAAAGAAAATACTTATTTCATTTTTATTAACTACTTCCCTTATGCTAGAAGTTGATAATTTAAATTTGTATCGTTAATTTACGACGCAGCAATTTCTTGTAGGTTAAAATGGTCGTGGACGACGATTTTGAAGGCTTCGGTTTCACCGGCAAAAATGAATTGCTAAATGGGAAGGTGGCCATAATTGGTTTCTTATTGTTGATAGACTTTGAGCTTTTAACTGGTAAAGGACTTCTCAAGGGCACTGGTTTCTTGGACTTCATATATTCAATTTCAAATGCTTTCTCAAGTGTTGGAGTAGCCAATTAGTATTCCCCATCTTCATGTACCCTATTTTCCTGAAACCAGGAACACTGCATCTTTCACCTGAAGAAGCGCTATCATCTCATGGATGCCATTTGTGTGCATGAAATTTGTACTTGGACTGTACTGAGTCAATTTTGGTGCTAAGCATGTCCACGGTACATAAAATTTGTACCTGTGCTACCCTGTTGCTAGGTGAATGCATTGAAGGAGTGTGGGGAAAAAGTTGATAAGACTTGGCCCATGATTCAGTTAGGGTGGATCCGAAGTGTTAGTTTTCTGGTCTCTTCTTAGGAGCCGATTTTTCAAATTGGAATTTAGTTGTACGCTGGATTCTTGCACCTGCCTCCTTATTGCACTCCATATTAACACAGCACCAAGTATTAGCAGGTTTTATCCCCTGAATTGATTACATCACTTAGTAAAAGGACCAGCTAGGCCAGGAAGGTTCACTTGCTCTTTAAGACAATCAATTGCCAGATCAGTCTGAAAAAAACACTAGCGTTAAGACTAAACTTGGTCAAATAAAAGTCACGATCGCATATTGCCTACCATTTCTCCTTGGACAACAACAGTAGTGATGTGGTGGAAGCTTGCAGCCCCCATGTATTCCATGGGGTCAAAAGTCATAATGAGCTGTCAGTCAAGGTCAAAATTGATCAAATATGACTCCAAGAGAATTAGACCCAGACTCGGATCGAAGTTGAAAATATTTTTTGAGAAGATGTCTTTTAAAGTTTATACATGATTATTGATCAACACCTAAGTGTTTAGGTCCTTAAGCCAACCATGAACACCTAAACTCTTAGACACATGTATGTCTTCTTCGTAAGTAACATGAATATTATAAGGAGTGACAGGTTAAAGAAAAGATCCGTTTGATAGATAAATTTTGAAAACAGGTTCAAAATAAAATTATTTTTTAAAATATTCTTCAAAATTATGCTTTGTAAAATTATGTTTTGGAAGAACGGGTAATCTTTAGTCATTGATCCGACTTAGGGATTCTCTCAAATTCCGAAGTCGATATCAGATAGTCAGGAGAATGCCAAACTCATCATCTATGCTTGAATTACATATCATTGTGCTTACCTTTGTTTTGCAGGATTGGTTTACCAAACAGATTCGTTATCAGTACGAAAGCTGATGTGTCAGCCAAGTTCTTTAGTGTGATGATGTGGCATCTGATGTGGACCGACTAGGTCTTAGATTGCTGATGTGGCATAAGATAAGGACAACTTGGCTGACATGGTGAAGGGATAATGTTGGACTTGCTGATGTGGACCGACTAGGTCTTAGATTGCTGACGTGGCATAAGATAAGGACAACTTGGCTGACATGGTGAAGGGATAAGGTTGGACTTGCTGATGTGGCAAAGGGACCGTTCAAGGATAAGTACTGAGTTGCTGACGTGACAGAAAAGCCTCATCGATAAGTTGACGTGGTAGAATGAGAGTGGCAAGGCCGGATTGGTAGACTGATCGACCAGATTTAGATCCAATTTCCACGCCAATCTGTATACCGATCAGGCTGATCGGTAGACTGATCCATACTATAAAAGAAGGCCT
>JBBPFQ011106066.1:0-10047 GCA_037974815.1 Kaempferia elegans | reverse complement strand
GATCATAACATGGAACTACAACAAATTGATCGTCACTCTCTCTGAAAATATGTGTCTAGCTTTGTAATGGTGAGGCAGTTCAGTTCCCAACAAACCTTCTACACCTTCTCGATCAGACAATGACTCTCCATCAATTTGGTATTCAGATCCATGGAATAAAATCTGGGTTAGTTGTAGGATACCAGTATTCTCTACTAATATCAAGCACATACTTTCACCACAGCGGATTAACTCTATACTAAGAAACTATCTCAGGTCACTTATGTTGGAGCAATCGTTGTGATCCAAGGTTTTGATGTTTGGACAAAGTTTAAATTAGGATTTGCATTGTGTACTGATATGTGCTATGGAGTGTGCAGGTGTATTTGTGCAAATGGAGAAAGTTCAAGTGAAGGTATTGGTTGTGTAAGTATGTAGTCTTGGCAAGTGAAGTCCAGGAGCGTGGCTCTGACAAGGATGGTGACTTAGCTTAACGTCTTCGGGTCCGATGAAGGATGGAGTATCTGAGGGACCGTGAATAAGACAGTAAGGACAAGGCCGAGGGAAGCGCACTTCGAGGCATACGCGAAGGATGACATGGAGACGAACTGCGGGCTTGTATGCATCCAAGGGACGATAGCCAAAGGAAGAAGGTTTGAAGGCAAGAGGTCAAGGCTGCAAGGAAGAGTCAAGTGAGTCGTGAGGACAAGTGCAAAAGAGTGTGTACTCGGGCACCAATCGACTGGTGTATGTACCAGTCGACCCCAGTATGTTTTTGTGCTCAAATGATTAAGGGACCAGTCGACTGCCGCATGGAGCAGTCGACTGATGCTTATATCAGTCGACTGGTATATAGCCGTTGGAAAGTCGTTGGGTTGTGACCAGTCGACTGGCCCGTTGGAGAGCCATTGGGCTGTGACCAGTCGACTGCGTTGGGACTAGTCGACTGGTAACGGGCAGATCAACTATGTGTTAAGTTGGTTGCCTATATAACCAAGGATTAGGAGCTTGGTTATAGTTGACGAAATCAGTTGTGGTTAACAGCTGATTAGTAGTCTTTTAGCCAAAGCACACGAGAGTCTTGGTCGAGGTTGTAAAGAGGTTTCTCCACCTACAGGAGGTTGTGCTAGCCGGTGATGTCGGGGAGTGATTTGCCGAAGGATCAAGGCTTCGTCCACCTTACGGACACGCCGTGGAATATGAGCCCTAATCTCCGAACCACGTAAACGATCGTGTACATTTAGTTTGCCTTCTTATTCTTGTTTTTAAATTCCCTACTAGTTGTTATATTGTATATTCCGTTGCGCACTAACCCTAGTAGGTAGAGAACAACCGGGCCATCCGATCCTAACAACCTAGATTTTTATCTGAAAGTGATTATGAAGGTAGGGTTTCAACCCATTATCATTATAGAGTCATCACCACATAGACTTATATTTTCTAGATTGATACAAAAACAGCAATCAAGCCTTTATCCCGCTAAGTGGGGTAGGCTGTATGGATCCTCATACGTCATTTGACTTTATCCTACTATATTCTCATATATATTTAAATAAATTTTATATGCTTTATCATTGCTAACCAAGTCATATTTAGTTCCCCTCTTCTTCAATTAATGTGCATATTTGTTCACATTGTCTAACTATGGCATCTATTGATGGCCCAAGTGCATGTCTATACTATCTTAAACGCGTCTCTCGGAGTTTTCCTTTAATAGGCGCAACCCCTACTTTCTCTCCAATATTCTCATTTTTATATTTATTTATCCTCGTATATCAGCAAATCCACCTTAACATCCTCGTCTCTGCAACTCTTATCTTCTACTTGTATGCTCCATTCATAATTCAACATTCAGTTCCATATAACATAGCAGATCTAAGCACCTTTTTATAAAATTTCCCTTTAAGATTTGGAGATACCTTACCATCAAAAGGGCATATGTCATCCTCCTCCATTTCAACTATCTTACTTGTATTCTATATAAAATATCTCTTTCAACACCTCCATCCTTTTGCAAAAAGGCTCCTAGATAATTAAAGCTTTCAATTCCAAGTAATTCGTCTTCTCTTATCCTAACAATTTCCTTAATATGTTCAATACTACTAAACTTAAATTCCACATATATTTGATCTTTACTCTATTGAGCCTAACAACCTTTTATTTCTGGTGTTTCCTGCCAAAGTTAGAGTTTAGTAATGTAAAGAGATATGAACTTAGAGTTGATTTTTGGTGTAACTCTATCTTTATAAGAAATACTTTGATTAATGTGCTTAAAATCTTCACTCTTGTCGTTACACCCTTTGGTTAATCTATATATCATTAATTGTTTAAATAAGCACTATGCTAACACTTTTATTTTCTAGAATTTTCATATAATTGCCCTCGAGATTCTGTCACATGCATTTTATAAGTCAATGTATACCATATGTAAGTCTTATTTATTTTCTCGATACTTTCAATCAATCTAAGAAAATGTAAAACTTCTATGGTCGACCTTTTAGGTATAAATCTAAATTGATTTTCAGTCACGTTGGTCTCCTTAATCTTTTATCTATCACACTTTTCAAAAAGCTCCGTGATATGACTCACTAACTTAATATCCCTATAATTCACACATTTTGTATGTCTCCTTTTTTTTATACAAGGGACTAGAGTTCTTACCCTCCACTTATCGAGCATTTTCTTCATTTTCAATATTAAGTTGAATAACTTTGTAAGTCATGCGATACCCTGCTTGCTTAAGCACTTATATACCTCTATCAGAATACCATTCAACCCAACCACTTTTACATTTTGCATCCTATTTAATATATGTTCTACTTTTAAAGTTCAAATTCTCCGATAAAAATTTAAATTTTCATACTTTAAGCTAAGTTGGTCGTCAAAAAAAAATTGATGAAAATATCACTTCTCTCGCTCATTTAAAATTTTTGTACTCCTCTGAGCTATTTAAATTACTTATGCTAAGTTGGTCGCCCAAAAAAAAGTTAATGAAAATACTTCTATCGCTAATTTATTTTTTCATCCTTCACAAGTATCGTATTGAATTCATCTTTAGTGTATCTTATTTGGATAAGATCTCTTGTTTTCTTATCTCTCGCTTTATCTATTCTAAAGATGTCATTTTCACTTTCTTTTGTATCAAGTTGTTGATACATGCATTTGAAAGATTTATTCTTGGCTTCACTCCCCGTTTTCTTAGCCTCTTTGCCTACGACATACTTTTTAAAGTTTTTTCATTCTTATAAGTGCACACTAATTTATAGGTTGTTCATTTTTTATCACTTTCGCATGTACTTCCTCGTTCTACCACCGAGATTCTTTATTTGGTGATGCCTATCATCTTCACTCACCGAGTCCGTTCTTGACCACTATTTTCAAATTTAAGGTCTTCATGTCGTATTTGAGTCGTCATGTATTTCTTCTAAGATTTGTGCTCCTACCCCCTCTCCTTAAAGTTACTTTGCTTCCATCCTTTAACTTTTACCGCTTAATCCTAGGAGTCATGCACATTTTTCTTCTACTGATATTATGCTTGAAGCACATATCTAACACCACCATCATATGTTAAGTGGTTAAGTTTTAGCCAAGATAACCTTACAATCTTTATAAATTTTTGTATTCCTCTTCCTGACCCTAAGAAAGCCAATTTGCGACTTAATTCTTCCACTTTTGAATGTGATTAGGTGTTCTTCTCTTTTCCTAAAAGTTGTATTAGCTGTTATAAATTCATATGCTATCGCAAAATCCCATATAGCTTTAACTTCTTTATTTCTTATTTCAAACCTATGACCTCAATGCACCTTCTCATATTCCTCGTCTCTTATTTTATGTCTATTTAGATTTCTTCTATAAAATAATCTCGTTTGTTTGAATTATTTGTCCTATCTCATATAGATCTTCCCAAAACCTAGGTTTAGTATCTTTATTTAATCCCTACTTGAGTGGATATATATTAATTATATTAACAATGTATTTTGTTACCACTATCTTTAAAGCTATAATCCTATCTCCCTTCCTAATTACTCCTACTACTTTGTCCCTTAACGAACTATCTACAACAATACCTACTCATTTTCCGTTTTACTCATTCCTATGTACCATAACTTAAAACCTGAATTTTCTATCAAATTTGCTTTCTCCCCTACCTATTGTCTCTTGTACACCTGAAATATTAATTCCTCTGCTGATTATCATATTCCTACCTTCATTGCTTTGTCAATGAGCATTCCTACATTCCATGTTATAAATTTAAGGCAATTGAGCATTCCAATTTCCAAATTTAAGACAATCGGTATTCACTTTAGACATGGGTAGAAATGAAGATCAACAATAAACTAACCTGATGAGTGGAAATGAAGAATATATCTGGATCGTCATAAAATGCATCACAAGTACCATTACCATGGTGAACATCAAAATCAATTATAAGAACCCGCTGCAATCCATGCACCCTTTGAGCATGACGTGCAGCCACTGCAATATTTCCAAAAACACAAAATCCCATGGGTCCATTTGGAACTGCATGATGACCAGGAGGCCTTATTAAGGCAAATCCTATAGGTGGATTGTTGTTGACCATTGAAGCTTCAACCTATAGACAAACATACATATTTCTTGGAAAAAATCACTGCAAGAAAAGGTTTAGTAAATCACAACAACAAACATTTAAACCACAAAGTCAGATAACGGAATGTAGTAAGTAAACAAGGATGCAATTGCAAGACTGTGCTTCATATAGTTAGAATCAACAGAAATGTGGTGATGCAAAACATTTCATGAAAGATATACTGAATAATGGGACATGATAGAGAAAATGCAGAAAAAATTATGCCTCAACTATTACATACCACGGCATCAACCAAGGAAATCCCTGCACCAGCTGCAATGAGTGATTCTTCAAAAGTCTGCAAAATATTACTAGAATATTAATACAAATATGGACAATTAAGCAATGAAATTGATATAATCACCAGCTTTTAGTTGTTAAATAGGTCATCTTATTTATCGTCAAAATAAACTTAGTGATGATTCAAAAATAAACAGTAAAAATAGAATTTATGCTGACAAATTCAACAATGACGAATAGTGCTTGCAACTAAGAGTTCATTTTAGAAACGAGTGGCACAAAGGCCTTGGAGTAAAATATTATCCATCAACAAAGGTTAGTTCTGTACATTCCAAACATGTTTATTCAACAAGGTCATGATTTATTCGTTGTATTATACAATTATCAAAAAATTAGTATCATGATTAAATCAGGGTAAAATTGATGGACTGAGAACATAAGGATCAAATAGGTTTGGTACATTAGAATCAACGGATAGTTAATAAATCGATCAAGTGTAGAACTAAAGGATGAACTTATGATCTTCTTAAATTTGAACTTTTCCCTGGCAATGTTGCACTACTATTTATTTTGTTCTAGATTACATTGGAGGCAATATGCATGACAACCTTATCATCACAAGATATGCATGACAGACTCAGAAATAATACCCAATTTAGTCAATCTATTGTTTGAGCTAGATATGCTCATATGTGATGAGGGTCGTCCCTATACTTGGTGTGTCCACAACAATTGTTTACATTTATTCTAGTTATAAATACTTATGAATAACTAAGTCATTTTTTAACATAAAATGAATCTCATTGTTGGTCTAATTTCCATGCTTAGATCATTAATTTTTCCTCTTTGAAAGTTGAGTCGTTCTCAATGCTACATCATTTACCATCAAAGCCAAAATTCCTACATTTGTGTGCAGGCCACCTCTAATCTCCTTGGATACATAGTTGTTTCCAAGGCTGCCTTCTTTTTCCTCCCCATAAATAAAAGTTAGACTAAATTCCCTTCCTCCACCAATTCCTAGCTCCCCCTTCTCTTGTTCACATGAGAAATCCTTCACACACATCATTCCCATCATGTGGCCTTGCTTGTTAAATTCTTTCTGTCACGTATTAAAAATTTATTTTTTTCTAAAATTTTTAGCCGACAAAATAAATCAAACCGAACCAATAAAAAGAGAATTCATGAATAAAGTTGAAGTTGAATTGGGTTTGGATTGAATCCATTGGATAAGAGTGGTGATGAGAGTTACATAGGTTTAAACCAAGATTGATTTGATTTGTTTTGTTTTGACCAATTTATGGCCAAACCAAATATTAAGTAGCGCTAAACTAATTCAATCAATTTAAAACAACAAAAAAATAGAGAGTTCTTAGAGTTAAATTTTCTCTCTCCTCTCCTTCTCTTGCGATTTTCCTCTCCTCACCACGCGGCTACTCCTCACGACATGCTCCTCTCTTGTTCCACACGCTCCATCTTCTCCTTTTGTTCTTCTTCCAGCACTAGAGCTCACTTGTAGTCGCTTGCTCCTCCCTCTTCTTCTTCATTCTTCCTCCTTCATTCTTCTTGTTCAACCAGCAATAGCCTAGCATCCCAACATCTTTTGCCACGAGCATTGCTCTTCGAGCCTCCTCTTCTTCCTCCCTCACTTATTGCTCCTTCCCGTGAGACGTCATCGCACTAGCAATGACTCGACCTCACGCCTCCACCATGCTTGCACACTAGCATTAATTGTCACCCAACAAACTTTCTTTTTCCCTTTTCATTTCTTTTCTCCCTCCTCTTTTTTCGCTCTCCGATGTGTGCACAATAGCAAGTGTTGTTGTTCATCACAGCATTAGGCACCATCGGTGACAAGTCAAGAGGAACCTTTCTTCATTCCTCTTTCTCTCCCATGTTTCCTTGTGTCCACAACCATGAATTATTCTCCTCTTTCCTTGACACTCACAACTCTCCTTCAATTACTCCGACTACTTTTGCCTGAATCAAGGAGAACCCTTGATCTTCCTTGTTCCCCAAGCATCTGGGTGTAAACGAGGTTGTCACATGTACGAAGCCAATTAAGGGTAAGAATTGATGAATGATTTTATGGTTTATATTGATAAATAATTTGTTAATTTACACTAATTATGATTTGTTGTATAGGTTCAATTGCCTGAGCAATACATATTGACAAAACATCTACCTTATTTCATCAATTGAGGGAAAAGGTAAATATTTTATTTTATTTTAGGTTGGTGTCATGGTGTGTCTAGTTTAGAATGAAAAAAGTTATTATAAAACAGTAATAGATGTCTCGTTTAAGGATCAAAGATTTTATCAAGATAGTAACATCAATATTTGATTCATCAATTTTGGAATTTAGTAAATTTTTAGATTTTATATCATCATCATCATTATTATTATTATTAGAATTTATTTTGTTTTTTATGAGTTATTATCATATTATATTTGTAGATATGAGTTCAAGTGGAGCACATTGATTGCAATCACTTAAAGTAGTTTGTTGCACGCATTGGTGAGTAAAATATATCCTGACCTCTCTCTCTCTCTCTCTATATATATATATAAGCAACTCGGTGCACGAAGCTTCTACCAATGCGAGTCCCGGGGAAGGATCTATTATATGCAACCTTACCTGCTTTGTAAGATGTTTCCGAGACTCAAACCCGTGACCTCCGAGCCACACGGTAACTACTTTACCATTGCGCCAAGACTCCCCTTCATATATATTTCTTGTGTATGAATAAATAAATAAAATGAATTAGATATATGCTTTTACAATTGTTTTTAAAAAAGGAGATTAAAATAATAATTAAAATTGCAAAATGGGTTTTAAGACAAAATAAGCTATTGGAGGTTAAATAAATTAATATTTTTCATGAAATTATATGGTGAGTAAAATAGGAAGGAATGTTTTTAAAAATTTAAAATGAATGCTCTAACTGATATCTATCGTCAAATCCCTCTTTAATGATATATGTCATTACTCATTAGCATGTTTTACCTTGCATGATTCTTATAATTTAGATGTCAATACTCGTACCTTTATGTTGTATATCTTATATCTAAAGATCACTTGTCAATATGCATAATAAAAGTTTATTTAGGTTAGTCGTTTAGACTAACCAATAAGGTGTGACGTTAAAAATTTTAAGTGAAATAATAATAAATTAAATGGAAAAAAATTAAAAGTGAAAATTATAAGCTTAGCCTTATAGCAGAGTATTTGATCGCCCACGTGAGGATATGGTAACGTGGTAACAACGATCGCCATATTTGTTTGTAAGATGACACTATTGTTGTATATCATTGGTGAGGGATTTAGCCCATACATCAGACGTTATTACAGTTTAAGGATATTGTCTCCAATCATTACTTCTTAAGGAATTTATTGGTATGAATTTACTCAAGATTTAATATTGATGATAAATATATTATTGGTGACTAAATGATGATAATTAAATTATATTAATTGGTGGTACAAAATAAAATAATTTAGAGTAACAATGGTAACTTTAAACAGTGATAAATAATTGAAAGAAAAAGGAATAAACACAGTTGATCAAAATATACAGATGTAGATATATGAAAAAAAACATGAGAAGTAAATGTTCTATGTTCCATTATATTCAGCAAGGAAATTTTAGTAAATTGGTAATCAGGCATTCTAGGAAATTGAGTTTCAGACATAAGTGTGCATGCTGCTTCCAACCTGAAGCCACATACTATACAAGTTTGAACATAATTTACTACAAAATATATAAAAATAAATTAAAATATATATTTAAAAAAAATAGAGACACAGTAGAAAGGCTTTACAGTTTCAGTAGCATATGTAGGACCAGATCCATCAATGAAGATGATGCCTTCATCCATTGCCTTAGACATGGCCTACAAGAGATGTCACAAAGGAAATCTCAGGGCTATGGAAAACATTAGTGTGCACATGAAATTTGTTTGACACTATAAATGTGAATCTATGTCAGTAATGATGAAATAACAACAAAAAAGGGCACTAGTGTTTAAATTGAAAAAAAAAAAAAAAGGATATGTACCAAGTTGAGTCTACGTCAGGGCAACATAACAAATAAAATGCAAGACCTGGCTGACCTGTGGTCAAGGACCTACAGGATTAGGAAAATATACTACTGTGTTCCCTGACAAGAAAGATTATTTTTTGGAGAAACTAGAATAGTCCCAGGTTATACTGCACTTATTCCACACTCAGACCATTAACACTAATGCACCTTGAAAATCATGGACAAGCCAACATATGGTATGATAAAAAAATTATAAAAAAAACTTAATATATGATGATGGCTCAATCCCTCCATATGATTTATTCTGAAATCAATTCAATAGATTATAGTTACTTTACCCACATTACTTGGATTTTACAATTGATGTCCCAATATCAAAGCAAGACTATTTTATCATCATCATCATCAAGCCTTATTAGTCCAAACCATTTAGGGTTTATCACTGAATATTATCCCCACATTGATCTCCATGGAAAGCTATATTACAAGTAATATTCATATCTCCAAAATCAGTTTAAATTATATCAACATAAGTTTTCTTTGGTCTTCCTAATACTCAACCTTCAACTCAATTTAAATTATCCAACTATAAAATTTATATTAGTTGTCTTTAAAACAGTTTAATTAATCTTATCCTATGTTCTCTAATTTTACCATCCCAACATTCAATTCCATATAATATAGCAGATTTATCTACTATTTTGTAAAATTTCCCTTTATAATTTAAAGGAACCTTACGATCCTAAAGAACACCTAACACATTCACTATTTATACCATTCTGCTTGTATTTTATGTAAAACATCTCAGTCAACCCTCTATCCTTTTGTAAAAATGATCCTAGATACTTAAAGCTTTCAATTATAGGTAACTTATCATCTCTTATCCCAACATTCCCTGCTAGCACTTCTTGCCTCTCGGTCCAACTGACCTACCAAGACTTCCTTGCCTAGCCGCAACTAGGACTTATTGTCTGGTTCTCTTGTTCGGACATTAGAGCCCTCAATCTTTTGTTAGAGGTCAACATTTTACCTACATGGTTCGATCAGATCATGACTCTTATGCACAGTCGGCAGTTTGTCCTTCTAGCAGTCTGGGCTCTAATACCATTTGTTGGGTCCAAAAGAAATTTAGATATCTCCACAATGGCATGATATTGTCAACTTTGGGTCTAAGCCCTC
>JBBPFQ011105957.1:0-10048 GCA_037974815.1 Kaempferia elegans | reverse complement strand
TGAAGTTAGCAATCTTCGAATCCACCTCAGCGACGACTTTTCCGGTGTCTATCTACTCACTCGCAGTCAGGAACACTCAGCATCCCTTAGTTGTGAGTCTCATAGAGGAAAAATCCTTACAAATACGTTATAACTGGGAATCAAACTGTGAGTGTCTGAGAGATAACTGAGTACCCTTAGCGTTGTACCATAGCCCCAGGGCTATGGAGTTTCTATTGAATATTTTGCATTGAGAAGTCTTATATGGATAATGGATGCTTATAATAAGGAAACCCTTTAATGGTCATTTATTTTTCAACAAAACAGAAGAAATGGCCCTTGCTGTAAAAGCATCCAACAACTAAAATGAATCGTTTGAACGTAGAAGAAGAACAAAACGACCGGGTGAAATATATTGAATCCATAAAAGTACAGTGTTTTTCATGTTACAAATCATGGATGGTTCAATGATTCATCAACCACAAAAATTCTCCATTAATTCCTATCTCTCAGTATCTGTAGCCACCAGGTCAAATCTCTTCAATATCCTGAATATTACAGAAATAAGCCTGACTGAATAGCAAAGATCGTCGGACCAGCAAGCTCGATTCCCCGTCATCATCGCACCAGTAATCCTCGACGAAATGTTAGGCCAGCAAGCCGCCATCTCAACCAAGCGCAGGATAGACGTCGACACTACCGGTGAACTCCCGGCGAGAGGAACACAGGGGATCCGCCAAGCCTCCACAAGCTGCCATCACTCGATCAGGGAAAAGAAGGAAAGATAAAATTTTGTGAGCCAAGTAGAAGTGAAGAGGAGGTGAAAGGATAGATAAGAAGAAAACAACAAAGAGAGGCGAGTAATATTGTCCTCGGCTAGCTAGCTTTATGTGAGTGCACATTCCACTGCGTTCTCCTCGCATTGCTTTGTACGCATTGAGATGGAAAGCTACTATTATTAAAGGGCGCGCATGCACGGTGAATGGACTTTTCCCTCTGCAAAAGGAGGGAGGAAAGTGAGAGGAGTAACGGTGGACTTGCAGAAAGAGGGTTGGTGCCCTTAAAGCTGTGCAAGCATAGTTCCCAGCAATCAAATGGATGTTAAGAAAAAGAAAAAGATTAACTAGATAGTTGAAACAATGACTTACTTATTTAGAACAATTGATGATCCATCAAAGCTTTACTGCGATACGATTAGAAGATTGTTGATCTTTTGCAGTTGGCTGCTTCGGAAAGAATCTGTTGCAGTTCATTTGAGTGAGAGATAATTAAGTCGTTGCAATCTGTCAAAGGATGGACAGATTGAAGGATGAATGAAAGTGCACAAAAAGGATGAATAAAAGTTTACAATTGGGGCATCATGCTCGGTCAAAAATGATTAACTAGGATAGAAACACTCATAGTGAACAGTCCAAAAGTCCAACATCCTTTAGTTGCGAGTCTTATTTAGAGGAAAAATCCCTATAAATACGCCGTATCTAGAAATTGAATCGTAGGTGTCTGAAAGAAAATTGAACGTTTTTACCACTACATTAAGCTCAAAGACACATCAAGCTCAGTCAAGAACTAACAACAAGCCAGTTTTATCAGGTATTTCAGTTGCAATTCTCTAAGAGTCCAAAATAGTCCAAAATAATTGTACCTTGCATCTTGCATATTTATTGAACACAATAATTCTGATCTCTGAATTTCAAGAAGCTCAGACATTTTGCCACTATTTTTCCAGGTAATTTAACTCAAATGTGGAAGTAATTACAAACAAGGTGAAGACATGATATTGTTTCATTCCTGGCATACATGTAGGAACCAGCAAATAGTAGGGTTAGCATTGCATGTCTGAGAATTCACTAATCATTTTGGAGAGCCTAAAGTAGCAGGCGACTAAAAACACTGGCCAAAGCAGAAAAATCCTTTGCTATCCCGGATGGCCTTCGTAGTATCGCCTATTTCATCTCGCGCTGCCATCAATGAACTAGTGCCAGGTGATTCAGGTGGTAAAACTACATTTTCTGAAAAGGCACGTAATGGAACAACATGCTCAGGAGGCAAAAGAGTAGAAAGATACTGTAGAAGCATCTGAACTATCTGAGTAAAATTGGGTCGTGAATTTGGGTCCTCGTGCCAACAAGAGGTTAAGATCAGAGCCAGATCCTCTGGAAGCTCATCTGCACTTGGCCTGAAGTTCTAAGAAAAGTATAAGAGAAACAGTTCGATTTCAATAACCTTAAAAGGACTGCAAGGATTGCATATACCGAAAAGTGGACTACCTTGAAAGCAGCTGCGTAGGCTGCTTGCAGGTTGGACATGCCTTCAAAAGGAAGCCGATTGTGAAGTAGTTCCCACAGCACAATTGCAAAGCTGTATACATCCACCTTGTGGTTGTAATGCTTCTTCTCCCCATGCCTTAAAGTAACAGTGCTGTATAACTGTACAGAAATTTTTGTCAATCATCATTTAGAAGATGACACAGTGTCCGACAATAGAATATATGTCAATATATAACTTTCATCAAAGCATTTATGCAAGCATTATGATGCACCTCAGGGGCCATCCAACGATATGTCCCTGTCTCAGCAGTCATCATCTCCGTTAATGTTTCTTCTCTTGCCAAACCAAGATCAACGAGTTTGACTGTCCTCTGATCTGCGCTCAATAGCAAGTTATCTGGCAGAGACAATGATGGAGATATGTCAAGAGAATTCATTAAAAAAAAGGTTAAATCTCATGCCTGTGCTTAAAAAGGCAGTTAGCATGAACACAAAAGTTGAGTTGATACATGAACCATGTCATAGAAGTTGATCGAAAAAGGAACCAAAAATCATCCCCAAAACCAACTGACCCCTATATACAGGTCATTGATGGCAAGCCTTCTACAAGGCAGTCCAAGTGCAAGGGGATGCAGGTCTATTTTCTTAGTAGAGTTTACTTGGAAGCCAACACTATTTTCCTAAAAAGATTGTCACCATTTTCCTATCCTAAAGGTCCAGCATCATTAGGAATCATATGTTTAAGAGATCCATCTCTAAATCTTTCATATTCCTAATAAATGATCATACTGCCAAATTAATTATTCAAAATTAGTATTAGTGCACTTATCCACTGATCCCAATGCAACAACTAAGAAGATCAATTCTATGGTACGCTGAAGTTCACTTGGAAGGAGCAGAATGTCAAATACTATAATGATCTCATACCTCAAGTTTACAATACTGTCACTTAGGCTTGGATGGATTGTTATTTGTTAATTTGGTCATGATCCCAAGGTTGAGTTATGATCCCTAATGTGTTAGTAATTTGTATATTTTTCCTAACATTTTGCCAACTGTTCACAATATTAGAACTTCATGATCCAATTAGGCATGAAAATGATACGAAATGAACCAGATAATACAACTTGAAAATGGTCTTAACCTCAAGTGGATGACCTTTAATATAAATGTGTTTCACTTGCTATAAACAAGTATTAATAGTTTAAAACAAGGAAAAGATAGGGAGCATTCATTGATAAAGTCACCCTTACTAAAGATCACGAAAAAAAAATGTAAAAAATTAAATTTCATACACCATAGAACTTGGATTAACAAGTCATTTCGTGAGTCAATGGAATGTCTATCTATCCATGCCTATGCTATTTTTATATGATGGGTCATCTAACAAAAAAATGATTTTTTTTATGGCATGAGATGGTCGCACCTAGTAGCCGCATATCCCACATATCAGATGCCCCTCTCTATGCATCTATTGTATCAGCTTTGGCAAAAGCTTTTGGACCTAGAGAAAAGGGCTATATATCACACTTACACGGAACAAAAAATTTAAGAGATAAATTTCAATCTCCATAATTTTCATCTTAAATAAAGGATGCTTCTTTGCTCCTCAGTATTATAGTTTGATTGATTCAAAGAAATGGTATTTTCCAGACTTTTAAGTATTGATCACATCTTCTTCCTCTGCATCTTTTCATCAGCGACTGATATCACAAGTGACAACTAAGGGAAAAAAATGCGTTTAAATTTCTGGCTGCATGGACTGAGATGAAGGCAGAGAAGTAACAGACTAGGACAACTTCAATATCTACAATCCAGTCACCACTTTTCACCAATGATCCTGATGGTTCTTATTTAGCTGTGGCAGCCTATAGCAAAGCTTCGAGGGATGGATCTTCCAAAAACCCAAGCTCCCCATAAAATGGTAATTGTTGCAAAAAAATTGAAGGTATAAAGAATCAGACTAACAAGAACCCACTATGGTTTGTATAATTTGGTACATTAAGTTTAGGTAAGAAGGCATGGTCTACTGGCAGCTCAGAGCAAATTCAATCAGCTAAAAGTTTCCTGAATATCTAACAAGAATGAATTCTAATATAAATAAATCTATACTGAACCCTCTTATCCGACTTAAACTGACCAAATGTGTTAGATAACAAAATGGGAGAAATACCGTTAAGGTATATTGAACTTCTAGTGGTTATTTCTATCAGCATCCTGTTTATCATCACTATTCGGTACATCTTCCTAATTCAGTTACACATTGCTACTCATGTTCTTTTAGTCAAAAGATGCATACATTGTTTATATCATCGAGGTATTTAGACGCATGACAAATGATATATTCAAGAGTTAAGCAGACATTTTCTCTCCGGGTTAAATTTCTAATGACTGTCTAGATACTATGTGATTAAAACTCTCTCATTCAAAACTATCAAACATAGTGCAATTCTCAGAGCTCCACATCTGTTGAACTTCTATTATCTTGATGTTTTCCTTGTACAATTTCATCTTCACTGATATCCAGATTGGCATTTTTGTTATATCTGAGACTTCAAAAGGCTTCACTTGTGAAACGTAATGTCTTTGGATATGGTTTATTTTGGTATTTGGTAATATACCACAATATTAGCAACAAGATGTCATGCACCCAAACTATTTGGTCAGTCTTTCAACACACATTTAATTATAATCATTTCGGTAATGGAACAAACTGTAGGTGATATGGTGGGTAGAAACGGTCAAGTTAACCCCTCAGTCAAACAACCCACATGGTATCTGAATAGACCCTCCTGAGACAGACGAGACCAAGCCCAGACCGAACAGCCAACTAACTGACCAAAGAGACCCCTCATACAGTCAACTGAGTGTATTGCTCGGTCAGAATACACCTCAAAAGCCAGACTGAGTGGTCAGTTCGGTTGGTCATCCCCGCACGACAAATCAACAGAGTAAAGGTCGCACACAGGACTCCAACGACCGACTAAATTGACTGCTCGATCGGTCAACTCCTTTTTGGAAAATGAGTGCAGAAGTAAGCGTGGCCCCAAGCAAAACGGAACATCGACCGAATGGAGAGCCGCACGGATCACACTTGGATCGTTCCAGGAGAGAGGGCTATCGCGGTTCAGTCAGATGAATAGGCATGCCTGTTCGGCTCTAAGCTCACCTACCCACGTCCCTTAGTGCAACGGTCAAATCAGAATATCAATTGTCAAAAGATATGCGCTGCACTTCCTTGTACGGAGGAAACTTTCAAATCTGACACATACGGATTGCATGCCTAATTAAGGAAAGATGGCGATCTGTCATAAATGTCTACTCCATTTATGGAAGCTCATCGATCTCCACACCAGGTAATGCCCAAGTATAAATAGGGTCTTTCACAACTTGCAGAGGTATGCGAACATTACCATTCCACTTTTCATTTCTTCACCAACATTATTCGTCAACTACGATCGTTGCGCTAACTTGATCGTCGGAGGACCAAAGACTGGGACACCCTCCCTATTCCCCGGTTTGGTTGCTAACGACTCAGAGGAATTGTCTATTGGTGTGCAAGGTTGTCAATCATACAAAAGGTCGCTCCCCCGTCTACTTTAAGTATTCTTCTTCGACACGTGGACACCCAACTCCCCGACATTCATCTTCGCGTTTGCAGACAAGATCAATAGGTTTTATAATTATTACTATATTTTCTATAATTTTTCATATATAATATCATTCCTTTCTAATACACATCCTTGGTAAGATTACACATGCATCCTAATATTCTCAGCTTCGCAACACCAACTTTTGAATGTGTTGTTTTCTTTACTCTTTGGTACTCTTCACTCATGCAGAAAATGGCCAGTTAAAACAAAATTTAGAAAAAAAATTCTTAAGCTTAAGGAGTTCATGACAATCACCGAGGTAAGTTACCAAGAATTTGATGGTTACAGCCTTCCAATCATTTTTTCAAGCTCTTGGATTCATTTGGGACTTTGTATCACTTAAGAACAAGAAACTAAGAAGTGTTTTCATGACTTTTTAGCGCCCAAAAGATCACCAAGAGCTTATACAAAGCCTCACTTCCAGTCGTCTTTAATCAAATGGATGCACACAAGTGACTGTTGGATGACAATGAGTATATCACCATTCGACTGGAAATCCCTTTCAGTAGATTGGACAATTGTTGCTTGAAAAGAATTATCATGTTACTCAAACTCTCTACCTAGTCTACTGCAAAAATAGACTGAACAATCACTTTCACTTGGCTAGTGCTCCATGAGCCTACCAAACATTGAGACTTGAGCGGTCCAACAAACTACAACTAGGAAGATTATTGCACAGATAAAGTTTCATAATCATCAAGTCATAGGTAGCCCACCCACTACCTAGGCAATCACAACATCAATACTCCATGTTTAAAGACAAACCAATGTTACAATCACTCAATGTAATCTCTCGTAGTTCTCAAGCCTTCGAGTTTTCATCTCCACAACTCCAGTGAGCTCCTCCCTGAGCTCTAGAGGAATAACTTGATTCAAGCAGCACTCAATCCATATCTCCTGCTCTTGAGCCCACTGAGATCCTTCCTTAATGAGTGTGTCAAGTACGCAAAGGAATGTGTTAACTAAGTCTAATGAATATACATTGGAAATGACTTGCTCGAAAGGATGCGTCAATTACCTAAAAGGATATGTAAACTAAGTCTGACAACTAAGTGTTGGAAACAACTAAGCTAAAAGGGTTATTGAATCACCTGAAAGGGCGCAAAAAGTAATTAGAGAGCCATCAATTACCTGAAAGGGTGCCTATACTATCCGAAAAGGTGTAACAATCTTGAAAGGGTGTCATAGCACCTGAAGATGTCTACCTGAAGAAGTGTCTAAATACTACTAAAAGGGGTGCATCTACCTAGAGAGGGGACTGGACTACCCAAAGGAGGGCATTTACTACCTAATGCAGTGTGGTGCGTCCACTCGAAGGGGAACATAGACAATCTAAAAAGGTGTGTCGACAAATTGAAGAGACACAATCCATGTCGTCATACCAATGATCTAGTCATACCAAGTCACCAATGAGATAGCGAATTCACCATCCAAAGGATAAAGCTTCAAGCCTACAACTATAACGATAATAACATCAAAATGCAAGAGTTCTAAATGAATGTATGTTGATTTTAACAGAGAAAGCATGACTTGTAATTGCTAGGATTATAAACATGAAAAATAAAACTACCAGGCTTCAGATCACGATGAATGATCCCATGAGAATGTAAGCACTCCATAGCTCGAGCTACATCCAACGCAAAACTAACTGCAACAAGAGGCTCCAGTTTCCTAGGCCTCATGTTTATCAGGAACTTGCGCAGGGATCCTCCAAGAAGAAGCTCAGTTACTACCACCATCACAGGCTCCTTGCAAGCTCCAATAAACTGGAAATTCCATGGCATCCATTAGCAAATGAAATAAAGAGATCAGAGAGTAGCGAAAGAACGCCATTTTTTAAATCAACCTTCACAAGGTTTTTGTGCTGAACACGGGCGAGCAATGTCACCTCCCTCATGAACCTCCCCTCCCTCTTCGTCACTTCCTCGGGGTTGTCCTCTTTGTGCATGACCTTGACTGCCACATTTTGGTTCTTGTACCTACACACCATGTCTCCAGAAGCACGAAATGCTCGTCAAAAAATTAGAATGGACTAACGAAAAATCCACAGCAAAGCAAACAATTAAACAATGTTGCGAAGAAGCGTTGATCTCAGCCAAACAACTCACTTTCCCTCGTACACCTTCGCGTGAGCGCCTTCCCCGATCTTTGGCCCGACGAAAAGCAACTTGGGATCGATGAGCCACTTCGGATCTAGGCGGCACTCCTCTAGAGGAAAGAAACCATTCCCAGATTCCATCTCTTCGCGAAATTAAGAAGATCTAGCATCAATTGTTCCTTACAGAAAATCATACCAACAGAAAAAGAGCAGCTGAAACGCCGAACGCGAGGAATCCATCTACAAAATCACTCCTTTTCCACTCTCCTTCACGCCGTAGATGCTACTTCACCGGATTTAGGCACGAAAACAAGACGTCAAAACAAGCTCTGCGCCACTTCTCGCGTCCGTTCCAAGTCCATGCCACTGCCTCCCTCAGAAATTCTATCTCAAGTACAATCATCCAGCGTACCTCCATGACCCCCAAAGCCCATGACGAGGCCGAAATAACACTGCCAGCACCAATCCACTCCAAGCTCCCCTCCTCCCCCTTGTACCGAGAAGATTGGAACAGAATACCTCTCCACGGGAGCCAGGTGTGGTCTCGGAGTGAGATGAAGGCGGCAGGTGAGGAAGAGACGACGAAAGGAGGAATCCAACTCTGCAACGTGCCTTCTTCACACATTAAAAACCTGTGCCTCGCCCTTGATGTCCGTACCGCTTATATTATCGAAATAATTTGAGATTAATTCACAAGTTAAGAGTCAACCTAGTCAAATTGACTTGGCCCCAATCAACGCAAGTGCATGAGTGCATATTTATTATTAAAAAAACGAATTTAATAGTAGAAATAGAGCCAATGTTAAACACTAATAATCATTAATCAAGTTATTTTGGAACCCAAACTACATTAATAAGCTTTGTTTATGTAAAATAATGTTTTTCTAATAATATGATACAAATATTTTTCCATCAATATCAATATAATATGTGATCTTGTATGTAAACGCCGATGGGTGAGTCACCGATGATTTATCGGTAGTGCCAACTTTGACTGTCAATCACTAGGCTGCTCGAAGATCGTACAAAGATTTGTCCGAGCCTGTATAGAAGAGAAGACAAGGAACTATAGATTAAAGTCTAAAGAGACTGTCACATACCTTTTCTTATCGAAGTTGGACACCTTTTTATAGACTCGTGATCCCCCCCCCCCCATGACCGTTTCTACATTTCCAAAAATAAATGATCATTACGACTCATTTATTCCAGAGTAGATAGTTATGTTTTCTGTCTTTCTCGTGATAACAAATGTGTTGTCCGCGTCTTTAATGAATAGTGGCCCATCGCTTTAATGCTTCATAATCAAGGTCATTTCCGGTTACCCTGGGGCATTCGACATTCTAATCAAGGAGCAGGAATCGGGAGTCGAGAATACCCGAGTACAACTTTACTTGACTTTTGACTGTCACCTTGGTCAGATTATTAACCTCTTTAGCCACGTGGTTGTTGGGATTGTAAGGTTGCAAACATAATCCTTCACCGCCGACTAGAGGGGGAGTGAATAACCGATCACCCCAATTCGTCACTTCCTACACCTTATTAGTGCACAGCGGAAATACAAAAATAAAACTAACAAGAAAGAAAACTAACACTAAATGACACAAACCGATTTAATGTGATTCAGAGATACACTCCTACTCGACGGTAGTCCGTAAGGTAGACAATCCCGATCCGTCGGTGGATGACTCCCCGGAAACTTTTGGCTAGCTTGTATATCTCCTTGTGGGTGGAGAAACTTTGCCACAACTCTTCCAAAACCTCTTGGATGCACACGGAACACTATTGAGCTCAGTAGACTACTAATAGGGTTAACTACCACTATTTCGTCAACCTTGCTCAAGCTTCCCGAACTCTCTTAAATAGAGTTTGGGTAGAAAAGTCTCGCCACCAGTGGAATGATAAGTTTATTAGTCAACTTGTCCATATGGAAATGTAACCGTTACACCCCAACAACTCACTCACTAGTCGATTGCTCTACACACCAGTTGACTAGCCATTCGACTGCCCTCCATGGGTTAAACGAAAAGAAACCTTCTGTTCGTTCACAGTTG
>JBBPFQ011105847.1:0-10049 GCA_037974815.1 Kaempferia elegans | reverse complement strand
GTAAAAGTTTTAAAAAAAAACTACCTATAGGGTTTAGACTTTCTAATTAAATTATAATTTTATGTTAAAAGAAAAATTAAAAATGAGTTAATTTTAAATATTTATGGATATAATTGAGTATTTAGAATATATATTTATAAAATTATAAATTTAATGTTAAAAATGTTAGTTAAAAAAAAAAAATCAAAAACCGCCCAACTTGCGCGCGCACAATATGTGCACGTGCGCAGTATAATAAAATTGTATATATATATGTATATATATATATATATTGTCTGGACCTTGAAAACAGACGGCCCGGCCCAGGTGATGTCGGAGACCCTTCCACTCTGAGTAGAGCAGGAAAAGGAGGCGCTTGGGGTTGGAAGTGGGCCTTGGATTGAATAGAACCCTAAATTCGTGCAGATCGATAACCAATTCAATTAATTTGAATCGTCTGGTGGAGTTCTATTGTTTGCTTGGACCTGGCATTTCAGCGATCGGATTGTGAAGATCGGGTCTTTTTCGCTCCTTTGCCCTTTTCTTTGATGAAGTTGGGATTTTTGTCTCAGCGTTTTTCTCTCGGATAGTATTGTTTAGTTTCTTACATCGCCGCCATCATCGATCGGACAGTCGGTTGCATCGCCGCCATGGATTCCAGGAGCGGCGTGAAAGAAAGAGGAGGGCGATCTGGACTCTCGAACGAACAAAATCAGTCTAAATCTCAAACACGAATGGGAAATCGAGCTCTTTCTTCATCTCGTATGGTACTGGTTGAATGCCATACTGCGTTAACTGCTATGAACAGTAAGCCTTTACTGAAGCTGTTCTATGAAATCATGTTCGTAGACATCTCAGTGCAGAGATGCACAAGATCAAACTAACAAACATATCATAAATTATCCCTTTTCTAATATCTATGAGAATTATGATCGATTAGGATTATCTGTGATGGATAAGAACAAATGCCCTGTGATTCAATGCTGCAGGAAGAGTTGGTCCCCTCCCCTCGACAGTACAGTGAACAAACAGAGTCTGTGATTGTGAAGCAGGAGTCACTGAATCAAATATTATACTATGAAAAAAAATTTGCAAAACTGATTAACAGAAAAGATAGCATAATCCGGCAATAACAAGAAAACATAGAACAGAAAAGATTGAGAATATCATTTTCAATTCATTATTGTTTCCTCATTGTAACAGCGTGCAAGACAGATTAACAGATGAAAGTAACCCTTAAATCGAGCTCCCTCTGTCAAAAACTATGCTAGCTCCTGAGCCTAACCTTAGATTCGACATAATCTTCTCTAAACCTCGTTTGATTTCATACCTGAAAGCAAAATTTTAACAAAAAGGCTGCAGCACACTTTGGATCATCTTCATCGTGTAGGATCAGAATCCTACAAGGGCATGCTCAACTAGATATATTGTGCAAATTATATTTCGATTGATGACTCTTCCTTCTTGTGGCACTCACTGCTGCAGAATGCTTTCTCACCTCTGAAAGAGACGAAACAAATGTCTGATATTACATATAACCATATGAAGGAAACATACTAAATCAATGAAATTCAAGCACTGCAAGTCTATATCTATTTGAGTTCGACTACTGAATGTTACTGAATCACTGTTTTAACTGTTACATAATGTAAGAATCATTTTTTAAAACCATAGTAAGATATTCTCCAGTAGAGGAGACACATGATAGGTCATTTTCCCAAGCAAACCCAGGTGAAGTAACCCTAACTTGAGGGCACGAAGACATCACAACTTGAGGGCATGAAGACATCAGATTGATTCGACTTTTCATGGATCACGAAAGCAGCCATTGGGGGACCTCCGCAGTGAACACCGACGACATGAGGCCCCAGTAACAATGGCAGAGACAGGACCTGGTTAATGGAATCCTGAACATGGTTCCAGCATAATAACAATAACCAGTGGAATATTGTCTGCTAAATGAGACAAGGAACCAAAACCTACCTCTCCAGAGGACTGATTAGACCTCAGCAGTATTGAGTCAATCAATCCCTGATTCTAGATAATGGTTACAACACAAACAACAATAGGTTTTTTTTTAAAGGCAAATCTTGAAATCATGTTAAAATTAATTACTCAGATTGCCTGTCATTTCGAAGCTTTAAGCTTCTATATGTATTTTCTACGAGCTATCATTGCTGCAGCATAATAAAAACATAATACCTAAAGAGAAGAAATTTTTATAAGACTTGAATCTAGAATCTGATATAAATGTAAGTTTAACCTGCAATAGGAGAGCAAACAAACCTGTATATGGAGGTGTCATTCCCTTGGCCAAGATCCTTGTTGCACGCGTAGCAGAAGCTCAAGAAAACATTGCTAAGATGGCCTCTGCGATCAGTCAGTGCAGAGCTGTTGGTTTCGATGGAAGCAGTGAACCCATCTCCACAGCTCTCCACTATACAATTGTCAAAAATGTGAGTAGTTCTTGGATTTGGACCATGAGATATCACACAAGTGTAGTCCTCCGAGAGTTCCATCTCACTCATAGAGATGCTCCCGGCAAAGACCCTACAAGAAGAAGAAGAAGAAGTTGTCATCTCCAAGCCTAGAGAACTCTGGGCAGGGGAGAGCAGAGCTAGTTGGGATTCTTTGTTCTTGACGCCAAACTCTATCGGGGATCTGACCGGCGACATTGAGCCGGGGCAAAGGGAAGGAATTTGGACCTTGAGCAGCGACCCAAACATCACCATTCTACTCTTCGAATTGGGGAAAGCTTTGGTAGATTTATCCTCGTTGAGAGCGTCAATGATGCTGAGCCCGACGGCGTCAGTTTCGCCAAATGATCGAGCATGTAGTTTGCTCTCTGTGCCACTGGATTTGGTAGCATCGGAGAGGAGCTGGCGCCCGATCGACGACAAGCTCTTGGTCTCGAGTATGGAGGTCGGGCTCATGGCGGCCTCGGAATCCGAGGAGCTACTTGAGGAGACACCCACAAAGAGCCTTGGAGAGGAGAAGATCGAGAAAGCTCTGGACTTGTTGCAGCAGCTGCTATTGGAAGAGTGGGGATCGGACATTAGGGCTTGTTTTCACCGTTTGCTCTCGATTTCTTCCTCAGCATAGCGTTCGCCAAACCCTTGATGCCATGAAAGCTTCAGACAGTGAAAAAAAAGAGGAAATCAACAGAGAAAACATAGAGAGTTTTCTTTCAAAAAAGAGAAAAACGACGAACAGACCGAGGGTTCGGTACAGAAATCTTCTTATCCCCTGTTCCGCTGCTGCGCAACTTTGAACGATCAAAAAGATTGCAAATCTAAACAAGACGATGAGAAACACGTACAGATGGTTCACAGTACGCTACTTCCTTCAATCTTTTCAGATCAAAGCAAGACTTTTAGGAAATCGATTGTTCCAGCAAGAACAGAACACTGCGTATTCGATCCCAGTTGACCCCAGTCAAACCCTTCTTCAATCGGCATGAACAGAAAAAGAAGGACAAAGGTCGAACTTGAATCTTAAAAGTCCAAAATTGACCAGAGAAAACTCATCAAGATCGCTCCTTTCCCCTCTCTCGATCGCTCTCCACGAAAGCAGCGTATCAAAATCCAAGGTCGAGGAATGCAGCCATGGTGAAGGCCATGGCGCTCTTCACTGTGTTTAGATTTCCGGGAAAGGGAGCGTATTTAAAGAGCAATCCCATGTGATGTGGCTACTTTTTGCCCGGAAATCATATCCTTACACGTGTCAAATTGCTGGTCGCGGGCTCTTCTTCTTCTTCTTCAACCTTTCTCCTCTCTCTGCTAAATTTATCAGACAGAGCTCAAGGGAAGGAAACCATTTATTCCGTTGCTGCCATTACTGCCGTCGGTGCCCAATATTCAAGTGCTGAGCATCCATTTTAAAACCAGAGAAATAATAACCTGGTGCATTATTCACAGTCACTGTGTGAGACTGAGACTCAGAATTCAATTTTTACACAGGTTTAATTGCTTCAGTTCCAGGTCCAGGCAAAGTTATTGAATCGATGTGTGATTTGACAGGGATTAAATGGAGATTTATTAAGCTTGGAATTTTGTAATTATTGAGGCTGTCAACTTCCAAACTATTGACAATTAGCAAGCACCAAATACTGCTCTCTGTCAATTAATTCATTAAAAAAAATAATAGAAATAATACATTTTATTTTACTTTTCACTATATAATAATCTCCACAGCTGAATAGGTACTGTAACTTATTTCATTTTTGCAGGAATCTGCCTTTATCAGTGCAAGGTCACAAGATTGATATTAAAAATTTCAAGTTAATGTTTTAGTCAATTATCCTAATCATCTTGTTAAAATATTTTATATTTTCAATTTGCTCTCCACACATTACCTATGAAATGTTTTATCCAATTGTGCCTGATTTGCAGCACAACTAATTATTTTGTTGAATTGAAAGGTTGCTAATGGAGTATTGAACGTCATAAAAAATTCTAGTTTTTTCTTTCTTTAAAAAAATATGAACATCATCAAACTTTGATGCATCTCACTAAATGTTCCATCAAGGAGATGTACCGAGAGGCATACAGTAGAATACAAGGCCAGGCCTTTGACCTAAACCAATAAGACACTTTTTCCTTGGCTTGGCATGCATTAGCAGTTGATTCTTCACGCAAGTAATAGACTCCATGACAATGAAGCGAAGCATTATATAATTTGATTGACTATTTGATGGAATATATAATTGGTGTCTAAATAGTGGTTTTGGTGGATAATTGAGTACTCCTTTGGACAATGTTTTAGATGCTTTATATTGCCCATTAATTATCCTTTTGTGCTGCTTGAGAAATTTAATTACAGAGCTAAAAAAAGCCAGTGGGTATTTGTAGAAGAAAGTATCCATTCCAATACTAGGAGTTATGCTAATCATCCACCCTAAGCAACTTCATTTTTTTTTATTATAGATAAATGAAAATTTCCTTACCAACCAGGAAAAGAAATTAGAAAAAGTAGCTTAAAGAGAGGGTTACCTTGTTCTCAAGAAGCTTACAAGAATAAGTTCTATCATCACTTCCATGCAAGTTAGCGACTTCAATCAACCTCTTGAAAGTCATCTTCTTCCAAACTAACTGATGATGTATATCATTGAATGGAGCTAGATGTAGCTTTCAGCTTTTAAATTGCTCAAGTGGAATATGCTCGAGGGGTTGGTTCATTGCACAAATATGCCTCCTTTTTGCCATGTCGAGTGTCCTATGCTTACTATCTGCCATTGTCTCAATCCATGACAAAAGGGACGGTCACCATTTGGCTCTTCTAATTGGGTCACTTCGTGGCTGTGGCTTTCAGTGGTGATGTAGAAGAGCCACTAAAAGGCATGCATGCTCTCATGCATTTGGTTCCTGAAGAGGACAAAGTGCCAAGTTAGTTCCATCACTTCGATGCAAAACTTTATCAATCCAAAAGCCATTTCTTTCACACAACTAAGATTGAGCATATTCTCTTTTCCTAGTAAGAATCAGGGTTTTTTTGTCCTGGTATTAGATATCAGATGAAGCAATCTAAAATTGTGTTTTGGGTTCTGAAAAGACGTGAATAAACATGGGTGTGTTGCACCGGTTTTTATTCTTTTGCTGCTGCGAGACAGATACATTGAGAACATATATCTTGTCCTCAGAGAATTCAACAAGATCCAACAATGCGTCAAAGTAGAAACATGACATTACTAGTTTCTGCTAGTTACTCTTTTACTAGTAAATAATTTCTCCCCCATATTTGCCTCATTTATCACTAATTCCCCAACTTTTACAGGAATGGAGCCTACAGCAGTTGTACATATCTCTATTGCATATAGGCAGATAAGTACTTCGAGGTAGAGGTTTCACCATTTTGATTGGTGTTTTGTTGTAACTTTTGCAAGATGTTGCAGGAGTATTCCTTGTGGTTGTTCAATGGGTAACTTTTCCTAACGGGTAAATGGGTTTACCAAAAGGAATAAGGTTCGGAAGTTACTGTTCTTTGGAACTTCTGGTTGTTTGTAAAGAACCATACTTGAGCTAACTATGCGCTAGAGCTTATTTTACGGTATATGAATATAAGTACAGCTACGGTTCAAGAAGTTGATGGCCTTTTGGATGTAATGTTACTTATTCTTTGGTTCATGATGCTGCCACTTTGACACCTATCATGGTGTTAAAAGGCATGCCCAATTCTCAGTTAGTTCTATACACACAGACATTACTATGATTCCACTCGATACCTATCATGATTAGTAAAGTCATGGCCAGTGTTTCAGTTAGTTCTATCCATATTACTGAGATTGTGAAAAAAATTGTAATAGCTAAATGTGATGTGTAGTATCAACCCACTAAAAGCCGATATATATATTTCACAGTAAACTATCATTTTGCTAATGGATGTTAATCCAAAATTTTTCCTATAGATATTTTATATTAGGAGTTATACTACTAATCAACAGTCTAGACCTCTTACCTCAATCAACTAAAGCTTCGGAGTCATAGATCTGTTTCTTGAATCGTTGATCCACTTCAGGGTGAACATGCCGCTTCTGAGTTGTCAATCTGCCGAGCAACCTCTGAGTCATCAAGCCACCAAACTTCATCATTATCTATTCACCCCTTCTAACCTTTAACTGGTGTCATATCAGTGTCATTTGATCCTAGATTTGACATCAAACGAAAATCTTAGTTAAGGCTTCAGATCCATGATGGATGAGTGGTTGTCCAGAAGGAAATTCAATCATGCGTCCTCCATTTCACGATGACATTGATTTCTCGTATTAGTTTACACATCAATTAGTGGACTCACAAATTAGGCAAAAGAACCGGTTGATAACTTACTGAAAATTACAGCAGCCTACAGCTTTTATATCTGCACAACTTCAATACAACAAATACAACCAGGTGCAACATCACCAGTAATCCCCACAGGAGCAAACACCACTCTTGAAATGGTGAAACCCTGACGTATCCCTCACCAAGATCTCTCGACTGGTTACCAAAGATACATATTTGAGAAACATGTGACAGTCGCCACAAAGATGGATGTTCTTCATCACCTTCACTGGTCGGTCTGGCCGCGCCATTAGAAGCCCATATGAAACTGCCAGTTTTGCGCTGTGATAGAAGAGGAAGTTCAACTTTTGATACTCTTCCACTTCGTGAAGCACAAAACATGTGTCTGGCTCATACCCTGCTTTCATGCATTCCTGTACAAGTATTTCCAATGCACTATAGATGTCTTTTGATTGTGAATGTGATCTATCTCTCGCGTAGAAAGCATGCACTTCATTCTGATGAATAATCCAACTTCTTACAGGGATCTTCCGCAGGCCCTTTTCTTGCATTTCCTGCCTCACCTTTTCTGAGCAATGCCATCTCCCAGAAGCCGAATAAAGATTTGCAACAAGAACATATGTAGATGGATCTTGAGGTTCTGATGCCAGAAGGGATTGCACCGCCTGTCTCCCTAAGCTCACATTTGATCTCAACCTACAACTATCAAGCAAAGCTCGCCAAACTGATGTGTCAGGTTCAAAGGGCATGTTCTGTATCAGCTGCTCTGCTTCAGTAAAGGAACCCCAATAACCTAAAACATCTACCATGGCTGAGTAGTGTTCCGATGTCGGAGTAATGCTGTAAGAGCTCTCCATCAATTGAAATAGTCTGTGACAGATCTCAACGGAGTTTGAGCTAGTATATCTACATGCTGAAATAATCAAGAGAAAGGTGATACCATCGGGCATCATGCCAAAGTTTTCCATCCTTTGCCATGCATCCAAAGCCTTATCTCCCTGTCGGTGAAGAAGATGAGCTGTTAGTAATGTGTTCCATGACACAATGTCATGCTGCGGCATTTGGCTAAAGAGAGTAATGGAATCTTCCAAGTTCCCACACTTGGCATACATACTGAACAGAGCATTCCCAACTCCTAAATCAGATAATACACTAGACTTAACAATGACACAGTGAATTTGCTGCCCCATTTCTGCAAAACCTATGGTACCACATAATGCAAGGACTGTTGAGTAGGAGAATTCATCCATAATCATTAGGTCATTTCTCACTATCCCTAGTTGGAAAAGAGACAAAGCTTCATTATGCTGCCCGTTTCTAGAATAGGTGCACATAAGAGATGTCCAAGCCATCTGAAAGTTCTCTTCATGGACCAAACTCATAAACATCTCCCGAGCATCATGAATCCTACCACATTTAGCACACATATCAAGTAAAGCAGCTTCAATCCAAACACTCAATTTGCAGCCAGATTTAATCAAGAATGCATGAATCTGCTCACTCTTCTTCATATCAGTGACCAAGGCACAAGCGTTCATAGCACTAGTCAGCGTAAAATCTGAAATCTCCAAGCCATTTAGCAACATCAATTGAAAAATTTCTAGACCTCGAGAACCTTCTCTATTATGACAAAAACCAGCTAAAAGAGCATTATAAGTCACACAATTCCTCTCAGGCATTTGATCAAAAACCTGAACAGCAGATTCAACCAAACCAAATTCCATAAACGCATTAAGTATCCCATTCCAAGATATATTATCTTTTGTAGGCATTCTCTCGAAGACATCAGCTACATCTTCTATAGAACCGAACTGAGTGTAGAATGAAACCAAAGAATTTCCTACACTTAAATTCAAATCCAAACCGGTTTTAACAGCATAAGCATGAATTGCTTTTCCTTCTGTACCACCAGGGCCATCTGAAGCAGCTGTCAAAAGGGTGGACAAGGAGAAGCTATCGGCGCGATGTCCTTCAAACTGCATAAAATTAAAGTGCTCAAACGCTTCAGCATATCTACCATTCTCGATCATACCCGAGATAAGTGTGTTCCACGACGATGCATCTCTCTCAATCATTTCATCAAACAGCTTCTCGGCGGCAGTGGCGCACCCACATTTGACATACACAGCAATAAGCGCGTTGCCGACGTATAAGCAGGAACAGTGGTTGGTTTTCACTGCAAAGGCGTGAACTTGAGACCCGAGTCGGAAATTCAACTCCCTGATGCAACTAGTCAAGATGGCGACGAAGCTAAACTCGTTCGGTTCGACGCCGAGCATTCTCATCCGGAAGAAAAAGCCGGCGGCACGGAGCGGCCATCCGGCCTTGGCGTACGCTGAGATCAAGGAGGAGAAGGAAGCGACGTCGGGCGACGGCAACAAGGCGAAGACCTTGCGGGCGTCGGGGAGGCGGCCGAGGTCGAGATACATGGAGATGAGGGCGTTGCCGAGGCGGGTGTCGTCGTGGTCGGCGGATTTGAGGATGGCGGCGTGGAGGGCGCGGCCGAGAGCGAGGTCCCGACGGTCGGCGGCGAGGCGGAAGAGGTGGCGCGGAGGTGGAAACTGGAGGTGGTGGTGGTGGTGGGGAGACCGACTGAGGGAGAAGGTTGGGATGGGGAGGACGGCGGCCATCGAACCGCGAACGGCAGTCGATTTGCTACTTCGCTACCGGTTTTGTTAGCGGAGTCCGCTCATTACAACAGCGAGGAGATCGAAAAAATAATGACGGGAAAAATAATCTATCGACTAATACATCCATTAGATTTTTTTTTCTTTTTCTTTTTCTTAAAAATCTAATTAAATCTATCGTAATTCTTTTTGTTGACAGTCAGATCAGTCTATTTCAGATCTGGCCAAAAAAAATTTAAATCCTCCGTTCTAAATTCAACTGTTCTTTGTCACACTCCTCATCTTAGTCCACCGTCGGAAGCTTCCAGCTACCAGCTCGATCAAAACTATAAGTGAACCCAGAGGAATCATCACCGGCGTGATCGACACTTAAATCCGGCCGAATTTGAACATATTTTCCTCTGCCGTCGATTTGAGCTCCTACTCAAATCCGATCGAATTTATGTGCTTATCGCTCAAAGTATAGTTCAAGTCGGTCTTGCTGCAGGAGGTTGTCAATGGTAAGCTAGGATGATGAGTAGGACACAGAGACAAATGATTTTTGAAATAGAAGATTTGATCTCATCAGACCAAACCTTCTTTCGAGCCTCAAATCTGTCTAATCCACTGTGAAAATAATTGAAAGGAAAAAATAAAAAGAAAATGCAAACCAAGAGTAACAATTGAA
>JBBPFQ011105738.1:0-10049 GCA_037974815.1 Kaempferia elegans | reverse complement strand
AGATATTAGTATTTAATTGCAAAATTATTTACTTCCGTGTCAAAAAAAAAAAAAACTACAAAAATTACTTGTATATAGACAAATTTATTTACTGATTTCAAATTTAGATTTCTAGATTAGTTACAAATTTAATTTATTATTAAATATAAAAATAACAATTAATGTAAAAAAAAAAAAGTGTTTAAGTTCTTTAACTTTTCAAATATATATATATTTTTAAAAAATATATATATTTTTAAAATATATATAAATTAAAAACTAAGAACTTTGATCAAAATTAATGATATCATATTTTTATTTAAAAATATCAAATTTATTTTGTAAGTTGGATTAGGACATTTTAAAGATAAGTAAAGACTCACTTCTTGTTCAGGTTTAAAAATCAACTAAAAATAGTTCAAAATTGTTATATAATTATTTTTAAAGTCTTTATGTCAATTTATAAATATCTAGAATGTACCTACAATTTCATTCAAATGGCTATATACTACCTTTAGTCAAATTTAATATATAATTAAATTAAAAAGTATATATATGAAATCTAACACAAAAATGTATTTGTTTATTTAAATTTAATATTCCTGATCAAACTATTCTTATAATATTTTAATTTGGTATTTTAGTTATTACTTTTTTTTAAACTCTTAAAATTTATATTATTTAGGTATTATTATTAAAATAAATAAAGTTATAATAAAATACATTTTTAAATGTTATATTTATATACCATTTTTAAAATTTACATGGCTTTACTCATTATTTTTTAAAACAATTATATTTTTTTTATAAGTTATATAACAATTTTGACTGAAATAAATATATAAATCTTCACCGATTTAATTTGACATGGGAATTAGATAGGACAATCTAGTAATTAAAAAAAAACACTCCTAATTCTTTTCCTTTGAAAAAAAAAAATCCATCGAATTTAAAAATAACAAATGTTTAATTGCACAAGGTACCTTTCGTTAAAATGGTGATTAGAAGGTATAATTGTTAATTTTTTAAACAAAGCTAATTAATTAACTTAATCTGGTAAGCTGGTGTATACAGGATAAATCCTAGCATTTGTAGCACAATTTCATCAACATGGAAAACACATACAGCCAAAAAGTAGATACTCTCCAATCGAGCCACATACCTCAGTGATGATGATTGCAAATAGCGTCCACTAAAAATTATTCAAAAAAAACATAAACAGAATTCACAATAGGTCTTACAATACTGATAAAAAAAAGCTTCAAAACTTAGCAGTAAGACATACCAATAACTTGTTTCAAATTCATATAGAGAAGAAGCGTCCAACTCTTTCCACTGAACAGTTATACTTAATGATTACTTAATGAAACGAGGCCTGAAAGTGGCGCATAAATACCCAACAATACAAAACAACTTACTCAGATAAGATCAGCCACGTTGGAAGGCAGCTCTTCTATGACCACGTTGTAGAACTTTTGGATATCAAACAACATCCTCTCATCATCATGGGAAACAAAATTTATCGCAACACCCTTTCTACCAAACCGTCCACTTCGTCCAATCCTGTGGAGGTAGTTCTCTGGCTGAGTTGGCAAATCATAATTTATGACCAGTGAGACTTGCTGGACGTCAATACCACGGGCAAGGAGATCAGTAGTGATGAGAACTCTAGAGGAGCCAGATCTGAATTCACGCATGATAATGTCCCTGGTGTTTTGATCCATATCACCATGTGTGGCTGAGACAGTATGATCCCTGCCCCTCATTTGGTCAGTGAGCCAATCCACCTTTCGTCGGGTATTAACAAAGATGACACTTTGAGTGATGGCCAATGTCTCGTACAGGTCGCATAGTGTATCAAGTTTCCAGTCATCCCTTTCAACATTCACATAGAATTGTTTTATACCTTCCAGGGTAAGTTCATCTCGCTTCACGAGAATCCTAACAGGTTTATCCATGAACTTCCTGGTAATCTCCAGGGCCTCAGGTGGCATTGTGGCAGAAAAGACGCCAACCTGGATTTTTGAAGGAAGTAGTTGGAAAATATCGTATATCTGCAACAAAGAAATAAGTATCATCACCATTAAGCAAAACATTTCTTCAATTTGAATGAAGAGTTGATCATAATTCAGGGGGGGAAAACTACAAGACAAAAAAAGCCTATCATCAACTTTAAACAACATTAACTTTAAACAAATATTAAAAAAAAAAATTGAAAGAGACCACATTATAAAAAAGCTCCAAACAAAGTTTCCAATCAGTATTTACAACAAAGTCACAGATGAAAGCATATGCAGAATATATGGTGCAATAAATCATCAGCTTCAATTGTTTCCACATCTTTTAGATAATCCAAAAACCATATTGTTTCCTAGGAAAGTAGTAAATATGGATTATTGTAATGTCATATAATTAATAAAAAAGCAAAGGAGATATAATGTGCATCAATATAAGGATAAAATAATAAAAAATAATCTCAGTAGAAGATCACCATCCTGTATGATGAGGTATACACTTTCTGATGAACTTGCAGACCCTAAAGCACCTCAAGATTTGTTTACTTGAGCCTTATAGTCAGCTATATGTATTTGTTTACTTTAGCCTTATAGAAGGCTATATGTACAACACATTAGCCAAAGATGTAGAAAAGTCACATCTATAAATTATAATGGCACATAGTGCCTAGTCCTTGACATTTAGATACGTTAGCCAAACTTAGTTCTCTCCGTATATTAGGGGAATATGAATTGTTAGCATAAAGTAGTCACCAATAAAAACATGCTGAAATGTTTGTAACAAAATGATTACCTTTCATCATTTTGATAAGGTAAAAAATTTATAGGATGGTTTCTGAAAGAGAAAAAAAAAAAGAGCCTGAGAACAAGAATGGCTAACAAGCATCAAACAAAAAAAAAATCTAATGCATGCAAAATAACCACAAGATGGCGACACCATGCGCCAGTTCTCTGACAAGGGTTTAGCAAGGTAGCCTGAAGAAGGCAAAGCTCCCCTGAGGGTTCCAAAGCTATCTTGACACAAAAGGGTTCAACAAGGTACAACAACTCCTTGTTCTCGTCTGCCTCATTCTCCTCTTCCATCACCTTGTTCTCTTAAGGTTGATGCTTGGCACAGCCATTGACACTCTCACCTAGTATCCCGAGCAGCACACTTTGTGTGTTGACTCAGAGCAAATTTCAACCCTTGGAATTCATTTAGAATGATTTATAACTTATGTGTTCTCCATATCACTAATGACTAACTAAAAGATGTGTGTTAAGAGCAAGCTAAACAATAAGATTAGATTCATAAAACAAGCAAAATTATTCAACAAGGATCAAATCTAAACAAGTTATCTCACGATGAAAGCAAAATAGAAATGAAGAGTAAGTGAGGAACCTGATCCTTGAAACCACGTGAAAGCATTTCATCTGCCTCGTCCAAGACAAACATTTTGATATAATCAGGGCGAAGAGATTGCCTTCTTAACATATCAAAGACACGACCTGGAGTGCCAACCACAACATGGACCCCACTTGAAAGGATCCGCTGATCCTCACGAACACTTGTTCCTCCAACACAAGCATGAACTTTTACACCAAGATAATCACCAAGTGCTCGCATGACCTTTTCGATTTGCTGGGCCAGTTCTCTAGTTGGAGCAAGAACCAAAGCTTGACATTGAACCAAACCATAATCAAGCTGCTGCAAAATTCCAGAACAGAAGGTGGCAGTTTTCCCAGTTCCAGATTGTGCTTGCTGGATAACATCAAGTCCCTTGCAGAAGGGGACTATGCCTCTTTGCTGAATTGCAGAGGGCTTCTCAAAACCTTGAAAATAAAACAGTGATCTTCAATCAAGTCAGCAAAATAAGTGAAATTGTTCTGTTGTCATACCATAGGCATAAATGCCTCTAAGAAGATTCTCCTGAAGTCCCATATCATCAAAACTTTCGTGGACCTCATCATATGTTGTGAAGAATTCCTGCCCATTAGTATTTAGCCTGTAGTGACCAAAGGGAATTGCAAAACAAGACAGTTTTATTAGTAGCACCAAAAAATGAATAGACACACACAGTGTCATATTCAGGAAAAACAGAAAACAAAAATGGTTGTCAAAATAATGGGGAAAAAAAGGATCCACTGAAAAGTAACAAATTACAGTTCACTCATTTTAGCATCATATTGACGAGCATCAAACTGCGATCCTTCTGGTGTCAATCCAGCCATATCTACAGGATAAAAGATAAAGGAAAGTAGCACCAGTTGAGGAAAACTCAATAGAACTTGAGCATTACCTTATCAAAATCCAGATAAGCAGGAAACAGAAATCAATGACACAAATCAACACAAATTTCAAAGAGTCTAAGAGAGATAGAGGAAACAACAATGCACAGGAAACCAAGAGAAAAAGTACAGCAGATAACATTTTATAATAACTTTTAACACTGAAGATAAATCATCAAATCCTACACAGAAATTAGGAGAATGTTTTAGATTTTATCTTTCCATTAGAGTTGTTTCATATGTTAAATAGACACCACCAAAAAAACACCACAAATATATAATAAAATAAAACATGGATGAGGTAAAGTCAATTCAGAGTGCAAGGCCAGATCTACTGGAGTCATTTGTGTATTATGGTGGATTTAAGATTAGACATATTTAAATCCGAAAAAACTAGAAAAATATTGATTGCCGATTTTTAACTACAGAAAAACTAGAAAACATGGTGGATTTTGTAATACTTTTAGTGTATACCCACTTAAATTTAACTGCAGCAAAACTAGAAAACGCAAAGATGCCAATACATTGACTGTCACCAAATTTTTTTTTTATATGGAGGTTAAAGAAACCAACAAGGGTTTTAAATAACTATATAAGAGGGCATAATCATGTTTATCTAGTTGTATAAGAAACAACCCCTGTCTCGCGACTATTTGGGATGGGTTATTAACTTATTACATCATAGTGAGAGATACTCATAGTTCACCCCAAAAAGCAGTTTCTATCAGTCACATGATAACCTAACAGCGTTCTACCTAATAAGAGAAAATAAAACTGAACACCATAACGAGACAAAATAAATCGCAGGCCACCAGTAGCAGCTCGCATGCATACTAGGGAAGCAAACAAAACTCTATATTATATGCAAGATTAGATCCACAGCCCGATCAAACATCTATAGTTAAGACCGAAAACAAGATATCCAGGGTGCACAGTTGCATATCAAGAATAAAACAATTGGTAAATAAACAAACAAAAAGATGATGGCATAGAAAGATCTGATCTACCTAAACGCTAGATCGACGGAGGAGGAGAATAAAATCGACTTGAGATCAGCGAGCGGAGCTCCGACAGGCTGACAAGCACGGATTCGTCGCGAGAGGGAGCAACAACGACCCCTACCAAATCCGGATGGAGTCGAGAGAGAGAGAGGAAAGCGAAGAGTCGGAGAGGATTATTAATTAGGGTTCATCAACTTTTCATATATGGGCTGGGCCACGAGACTAAAAGAAGGTAAGATCGGTCTTGGACCAGAATTTGATTGAGAAATTATTTATCACAAACTTTAAATGAAATGTTAAAACACCTTGCAGTTTCATTACGGTTTCCACGTGATAGACTAATAATTAGTATGTGAGGTGTTATCATCATGAGTTCTAAGGATTAAATCTTGACGAAATCAGATGTTTGGCCTCTCCTTATATATTAGTTATCGTTCGGGCTAGTAGTCTCTGTAATTTACCTTCTTTGTTAGCTCGAGATAGATTGACGGAGGCGCTGATAAAAATATTTAGATGTTGAAGCATGGGTCATCCTTCTCCACCTCTTCGTTAGACTAGCAAACCTAGATTGTCACATCTTTTTGTACCTTAGTACTGATTGTTTGACAATATGTGAGTAGTTGGTTTTTACTATCTTTGACTTGGTTATTCTTTATTTTGAGACTAGTTTTTGTCGACTTACATTAACTTAGTACTAACAATTTCTTTTAAAACTTCTTTAATCAATTTCAAATTTCCTTATAAAATTTGATTCAAAATTCCTTTTAAAATTCGTGTTAAACTTCGTTTGATCCTTTTAAAATTTTTTTTGTCTAAATCTCTCAAAATTTATTATTTTGAACTCTCTGTTTATTTTTGATATTTGATTAAGGAGGAAAAAATTGATGTTAATTAAGTTAAAGAAAGTTATGTGTTTTTCAAAATCTTTGTCGCTCCTAAAAGATAAACTCCATGCATGTTATATAAGAGAAATAAAATTACGGGGGAGCTAGCCTTATTTTGAAACTAACAATTTAAATTTCTTTATGGCTTTATAAACTAAAAAGGAAAAAATTGATGACGGAGAATCACCATATAATCGAACCTAAATTTTAATATTTGTAAAGGTTCAAAGTTAAGCTATGTTGTGATCTAACGATATTGATCAAGTGTGCAAGGAACACTTTCAGGAAATCCCTATAGGACCGGTGCGTGTCGATAGATAGGGTGAATATCAATCAATGATTTTGTGCTCGTTTCGTCGCTCGTTTATTTTTCTATCAGAGTTAGTGATCTTGCTTGAGAACGCCGACGAACGAACCACCGGTGAGTAAGCGTAGAGGTCGCCTTGGTCGCTAATCACCTATAGAAAATGAGGACTGGTGGGGAGGTCTGTCGAATCCTAGAAGGGAGATCGAGGATGAAAGAAAGAGGATTAAAATGATGACTAGGGGTTTTTGTTAGTGCAGCCACTCTGACTCTCAAATTAGTTTTCGACAACGGTGGAGAAAGAAGAACCAAGAATACTTAGGTATACATATAAGTATTCTTAATTAATAATTAATTTTGAATCAATTAAATTATCCAAAATATATATGCTTTTCTTGATTGAAAACTAGATCAAATTTTTTATTGATTATTTCTTCAAAACTTATGTATAAATATATGGATGAAATAATTCTCTAACCTATGTTTTAAATTTAATATGCAACACATGAGGACTTGACTGTTTTTTAAAATTAAAACTCACTTCAAAGGAGTTTTTTGTATTTTCATTTCTAATCCCAAACTCGAATCAAATTAATCAATGAATATGAATGAAAAATGCTTTTGTGTGTGTGTGATCGAGGGCCAAAGCATGCTTCTTCAACTAACACATTGAAAAAAAAAAGCTCCAAGAAATTCCCACTGCACTCAACACTACATAATATACATGATTAATTAATTACGCAAATCATTATATTATGATTATTATTATAATTATAATCATTTTACAACATCTCTTAATTAATTAACCTATAGCTAGCTAGCTGATGCATGCATGTTTCAGTAATTGGAGGGCCAGAATCCCTCAAGTTCCAAACAAGCTGACTCCACATTGTTTTGAAACCCTCCGTCCATCGCCCCCATAAGCCCACTGCTATTGGTCGCGACGGCCGGAGACGACAACAGCTGAGGCAACATCTGAGGTGGTGGCTGTCCTCCTCCTCCTCCTAGGTTTAAGTTGAGGCTCGCGAGAGTAGTAGCTGCGAAACCACCTCCAGGGAAGCCAGCTGCCGGTTGGATCATCGGCATGTTCATCAGTAACCCGCCTGCAGGGCCGCCGTGACTGGTGGCCTTGGAGAACCTCGAGAGCTGATCGGTGAGCTCAGCGTCGGGGAGGCGATGGCCGAAAGTACTCCGTTGCAAGGCAAAGGGATGTGCAGGGTACTGATCGTTTTGCACCATCACCGAAGGAAGCAACGGAGGCGGAGGCATGTAGTAGGCCGGGTAATTGGGGCGGAGGTGGTTCGATGTCGATTGCAATTTTTTCCCTCCCGTTGTGGATGCACTCTTTGCGAATATGCGACAAACAACCCATTCGTTCTACCACGAGATAAATATCAATAGAAAAAAAAATTCAGGGATAGACACGTAAAGTGATAGACTAGTCATAAATTATAAGTACGTACACTACCTTGCTGACTTTTAAAGGGGATTTTGAATGGATGCGATATTCGTGCATGACCCAATTAGTCTTCTCACCTCTTGGAGCTCTCCCTTTGTAGAAGACCAATGTCTTCTTCATCCCTATCATTTCTAGGATCGTCGAACCACCGGCAGTGCTAAAGATCTCCTTGTCTTTCCCAGTTGTCTTCCAGTAGCCGGCATTCGTAGCCCGGTTGGTTCGAAGGCCGGTAGGGTATTTTCGGTCCCGCAAGCTGTAGAAGTACCATTCTTTTTCTCCCATCTTTGCTTTCTCTGGCGTAGAACAGTAATTGAAAAATATGTACGAGCTAGCTAGCTAACTAGCTTTAGAAAAAATAAAAATCAATGCTTAATTAATTGGGAATAATTAATTAATTAATTACCTGGGAGATCCCATGGCTCGCATTTGTTGAGATCGACTTCTGCAATGGCTCTAGCATCGAAATCAGCATCGGTGGTCTTGCTTGTGAGATAATAGGCGATCAGTTCTTCATCTGTGGGATGAAACCTAAAACCAGGAGGCAGTTGATGTTGTTGAACATGTTGATCTTTCAACCCTTCTTCCATTATATATATGGTAATAAGTACTGTATGCTCGTTCCTCTTACTTCCTTCAATTGATTAACCCTAATTTCAAGCAAACACTCAGTCCAGTCAATCAAGCAACAGGATGTCATTTCTTGTGGATAAAAACATAAGATAATTACACCAAAAATATCAATGGAAGGTCCTTAATTACCTAAGAGAATTGTTAATTTAGAAATAAAATCCCTAATTGTGTCGAAGCTGGGATCGCATAGTAAATGATAAAAAAGCTACTTACCTTTGAAGATCACCCTCCTGGTCTTTCTTAAAGAAAGTCAGAATTTATAATCATGAAAAATAGTATGCATCAAGATCACTAATGTTTGCCGGAGATATCGTAAACTCCATATGAGAGGATCAAGACGAAACCAAGAAGATGCATATACTAGCTAGCTAGCTAGTAAACTACATGCACAATAATAAGAATATCAAAAAGGAATAAAAACCCTAGAAATTTCTCTCAAGAAACAAAACCCCTAATTAAGATCATCGACTAAATTGTCAAACAAAAGGCAAAGATACTTGTGATCGATTAATCGTGTTATCCAAAGCTATCACATCTCGATCATCAAATTATATAGTACAGGGAATAATTAAGGGAGAGAAGATGTATGGAGGAGGCAAAGTAAACTATAAAGAAGAAATACTTTACCAGTTAATTACCAAACTGAAGAAATATATTGAGAAAGAGGTTAATTGATGAAGAAGTTGGCCTGGGATCAGAATCGAAATCAGAAGAAGAAACGGCCAAAGAGTTGTCCCTCTCCTTGCTTGTTATGAGTAATGGCAAGAAGACTAGAGTACTCTAATTAGATTAATAGATTTAAGCATTTTGGTTGGCAGATTATTTGTGTTGTTGAAGCTCTTACCAACTAAGACCCTTCAAGCACAAGCTAATTGAATTATCCAAATCAAATCTAAGTTTTTAATTTGTTCTCTACAATTTTAATACTACCACAAGCTTTGCGTGCATGCGTGCATGTGTGCATATTTCTCTATGTATGAGTGCATGCTTACAGAATCCAAATGTAACACCATTCCCACACGTGGAAGAGGCCCACGTCGGAAGGCTAATGGTGAGTAGCCACGTACGCGACATGGAGTTTGACTGAGTAAGGAGGCTGTCGGTCAGGCGGCCGGATGAGCCGGGTCGGGGTTTCGGCCGCATGCACGCACAATACCAAACACGAGACTCATGTTGACCGTTTGGAGTAATATATAATTGATAAATATAAATATTATATATTAAATAAATATATTATAAATTGTTTTTTGTACGGTTAGATTTAATTCTGTGGCCATTGCTTAAATTCAGGATCTGGGGGTTGCAAATTTTGTTCTTACTGTTGTTTTAATTACATACTTTGCCAAACATGGTACGGAGAGTGAGATAAATAAATAAAGGGAACAAATGAGAATCTAGTAAATTTTGTAATTGTGATGATTTATATATAATTTAAATTGTAATTAAATTTATTAGTTTACAGATTTAAACATTTATACTCATAGTTTTCTAATTCAATGTAAAAGACAT
>JBBPFQ011105198.1:0-10051 GCA_037974815.1 Kaempferia elegans | reverse complement strand
GCATCTTCCCTAATAAAATGGTTCAGCTTCTTCTGAATTATGAGTTCACCTCACTTGTTATCTGCAGCATTTTATTACGAGGAAAACTAGCAATTGCTCTGCAGCTCCAAATGGGAAACATTCAAGTCCGATGCATGTTTTTTGCTTGTAGAATACTGTTAAGGGAGTTTGGGCCCGTATTAGCATAACCACTAATAAACACAAGACTGAACACTCTATACAGCCTCAGTGACATTGTAGAGTATTTGACTTTGTTATTGACAACTTGAATACAATCTATTTCCATGCTTCACATTTGGACACCTGGATCAAAGTGGTTGATTCAAGTGAAAGAACTGGAAAACGGAAAGCTTTTTGGTGTGTGTCTGTGTGACAAATTTGTTTATTTTAAGCTAGCTGTTATGTATAACACAATCGTCGACCTTTTCTGTCAAACTTGGGATTAACAATTGCAATGTTAAATAATAACAGTGGAGATAACACAAATTGTTTACAGTTTAGAATTGAAAGATCTTGTCTAAGAAAATGTACATTAATGGAGTTTTAGAACCTCAATGTTGACAGGGTCCTTAACCTTTGGTGACGGTTGTAGGGGCACTTGGCTCATATCTGGTGGATATTTCGAATAGCTGCATTTATGGTTTTACAGTCGAAATCCATGATCTTCATCCAGTTCTCAAAGTCACCAATTTCCTGAAACAAAATAAAAAACACAAGAAATATTAAGAGAGTTTAGCCTACATTTACTGCCAGACCCACCCAAAATGATCGATGAAACACTTGATCAAGTTAGTATCACAGGTGAGAATATAGAATAGATCAAAGTAGAATGCCAACAAACTTGCTCGTAGAAAATATTTTAGGTTAGGAAATTAGTTTCCCCATCAACTCAACAAATTGTGCATCATGCTAACAATCTACTAAATTGGATGCTGAATTAAAATAGAAATCATCCATCTAGAATTTGCCCATATAATTTCAGCTTTACATACAACATTTCTTCAACACTAAACATGGATCACAACCATAATTCTACCCATATAATTTCAGCTTTACATACAACATTTCTTCAACACTAAACATGGATCACAACCATCAACAATGACTATCTATTAAACATGCCTATTCGATTTTCTGATCCTTGCATCTTCTCACATCACAAAATCGTACTGTGCAACAATCTACAAAAGAATGATAGATTCAAATCGAATATGAAGATATGTTTCTACGGTGTGTGATAATTGGAAGCTCTTTAGATTAAAAGAAAATGTTTACAAGACTGCAGCATGACTTGCTATGCTTTATGAATTATGGATAGTAGTTTTTGTGTTGTTACAAAACGACATGAAAACATTACTATAGATATAAGAATATTAAGATAGACGAGTGGAGATACTAGATTGCATTAAAAAGATACTAATATCTGATAAGTCACTTGAGTGTAGCTCCAATAGATGATAAAATGAGATAAAATAAATTGAGAGAGTATGAGCATGTTTAAAGGTACCACAGTGAGAAGAGGAGAATCTATTTGAATGAAAGGTATCAGAGACAGGGAAACCAAATAAACAATTTAATTAATTTGAACATTACTGATGGCATGGCCTTAAATTGAGTTCAATATAGGAATAACATGTAACTGACCTCAATAATCAAGACAAACACGGCTTGATGAGGTGTGTGTGAAAAACTGCTTCATATTTCAGTCGCTAACTACAACATTTCTTTCCACACTAGCAAACATCAATAGCTTACATCCATTGTCATCCGAGCACTAATAATAGAATCTATAGAAGAGTTAAATATCTCTTTCATCAGAGTTAACATGTTGGTCCTAATAACTTATTTTTCTTCGAGTTAAAAAGTAGAAGCAGAAGAAGCAGAAAATAGAAACAAGCCACATAAAGAAGAATAAAGTAAAATATATAAGAACATTATTTAATTTAATGAAAATTTTATACAATATGATTGGATAAAGTTGTTTCCATGTGACCTAGTGGTCATGGGTTCGAACCGCGGAAACAACCTCTTGCAATGCAAGGTAAGACTATGTACAATATATCTTTCCTCAGGATCCATGCACAGGCTGCCCATTATTGTATAAAATGAAAAGAAGAAACAAGTCTAACTTAACTTCGGAGAGATGATTAATCAAACTGTAGTTCAGTGCAAATGGACATCACTCAAGTTTTGTTCAAATGTATCCTAGGCTGTGGAGGAGATAGATACAGCCATTTAAAACAACTAGTTTTTGTCGAAATAACTTTTATTAAACTCAGGGTTTAAAACAATTAGAAAGGTGCAAAAACTGATACAATTGCCATTGTCAATGTACATAAAAATATTATGACATACTTTGTAATTCAGTGAGGATAGAGCACCTTTATAACAGTGTTCAATGCATGGGAAGCTGCAAGCCATTGGTCTGTTTGCTTTTTATAACATATAATCATACTAACTAAAGCACGAATTTCAAGTTCGATTCGTTTCTCATTTATAAATGTGGCTTCAACTTGTCCATTAACAGTCTCAACCAGAAGCTCAGAAACTCGTATAGCAGTCTGTAAAGCATCCTTCTTAGCTTTATCTGAAAGGGGAAAAAACATTACAAAACTCAATGAAAAGTCTTAGTTATTCTCTTAGAGATATAAAAGCAATAGTCTCAATCAAATATATAGTTAGATATCATTGTCAAGTTACATTCATCCCAACTATTTGGGGTTGCTTCTTGAATAAAAATATTACTTGAACTTGTGATGTAGGTATCTTCAATCTTTTCCTTGATTTCCTGAAACAGAATGAAACTTGACAGATCTGGGAGTCACTACCAAACACAATCATTTTATTTTCCATGATTCAGATGCTAGAAAGTATAAGTTCTAAGAAAAGTTTAGGCATATGGAAGTTAGTTGATCAAACTTAGTCAAATTGGAATTATCACTGTGCGCCAAAATTTGACAAAATTAACTCTCTCCAAACAAATCTGAATTTGGGACCTGGAAGAAAATATGTAGTGATCCTTGTGATTAATGATAAACATGGTGAATAACTATCAATGCAATGTAATTGGCCAAAGAAGGCATCATGTGCATTTTATCAATAAAGAATGCAAATTGTAGTAGATTATTCAAAAAGGAACTTGTAAAATAAGCAGAGAAGAAAGTCTAAGTTATTAAAGTGGAGACATGAATCATGTCAACATCCACCAATCACTTGATTGAGATCTTTTAGATTCGAAATAACGTGTCTGGATTGGGAATTCAAAAAACTCAAGAACCGATTTGTTTCCATGTAGTAAATTAAAGCAAATCAGATTTCTTTCTTGTTTGGCATGCCCGTTCTCAGTCCTCTCTTATCTGCAACTGTAAAAACTGCTTTTTTCATTGAAGAGGGATGGGAAGATGAAAAGGTCAAAAACCCCATGTAAGAAATTCATTTTCTTTCCCTCAGTAGATTCCAAGACATTGGTAGATTGCGAGTTTTTTCTCACTAGTGAAATTCCACCATGCTGAAGGTGGTCTCCTAACTTTCTTCCCTTATCGTTTCTTCTTTAATATTCTCAAGAGATTTGTTGTTTTTATTTGGAATCTAGTGGTTTTATTGATGAAGTTAATTGCTACTTAGTTCATGTTCATTTTGAGAATGTTATGTAATTTTGTACCGGTTAACTTTTCCATTTCTCGTTGTATGACAGTGGTATTTTGTTTTGTCCATGGTTTCATCCTATAACAGTTTATTCAGACTTCGTGCCAAATAGTGGTTAGAGTGATATCTAATCAGCTAAAAGACCAGTCTAAATCAAACCACCCGATGGAGGTACCAAGTAATAAGCAAAGCCTGAACAACTATGGTGAAGAAGCTTGATGCCATCGAGAATGTGCATCCACCCTTGTAATAACAGGGCATAAAAGAGAATATCAGACATTAAACTTTGAACTAGTATTTTCTTTATGGCTTGCTTCATAAAAGTTTCTCAAAATCAGTTCCAACCACTTACAACCACCAGGCTGGAGTTCAAAATGTTACTAAAATTTTACATGTGAGCATCAAGAAAATATAATCAGATAAGTTTAGAAATGAAAGCTTAAACTTGCCTCCAACAAAATCTTTCCCGGTTCCAATCATAACAAATACATGTTAAAGCAATCTAAACTCGACATAACATATAAGATTGATCATTCTGTTTGTCATGCACTCAAATTTTTCTGGACAACAAATTCCAATGTTCGCAAAGAAAAGAAAAGTTTGATAAATAAAAAAATTGTTTTTTTTAATAATCTGAGATTCACGCTACAAGTCGTGAATGGCAGAAGCAATCGAACATAACTCACGAAGGGATCATCAAGCAATGATAAGAGAAAACAGAATGACAAATTAAGAAAATATGGACTGCCAGAGAACAAGGAGTGACTAGTTGGAGATAAACCTGTCTTCTCTCTGATGCAAATTGACCTTCGTTGATGTTCCTGGACGATTTGTAGAAGCGAAGACTCCAAACTTTCCACCTCCTCCTTCACACCCTCCATTGCTCCGGGAACCCTAAACAAATGTCTTGCACAGTCACAGCCACACAGTTAATTGAGAAACCAAAACGAAAAGGGGTTGAAAATTCAAAAACAAACCAAAACAAGGAAGTGAAAGAGGCGGCGACGGCACGTGAAGCAGCGGCGCAGTATTTCTTCTAGCCGAAGGCGAAAATGATCAACTAGAGATTGCCGGCGGCCACAGCAGGAAGAAGGGCAGACACAGGCGTGGGCAGATCCGATTAAGGGAAAACAAAAGGGCCGATTAATCCCTTTTCGGGCTTGTAATTGGGCTTTCATTGTTTAGTTTAATATATTTATATTTATCGATATTCGAGCTAATTTTCAATTGACCTACAAATTTAAATGAATTTTCAGATATATATATATATAGTTGTCATTATAATAATTTTATACTTAATTTGATCAAAATATCTTTAAACTATTTTTTTATAAAAAATATATAGTATAATATATGGATCATTCTACACCAACTAACACCATTACATCTAGGCGGTTGCGCCAGCCTATTTTTTTTTTCTTTTGATAAATCGTAGCGGACACACGGTCTGCACTGCACCATAGCAGTTTAGTTGGTGGCACGGACCAGGTAAACTAGACCTACTAATTTTGAGAGTGATTAATCTGAATTATAAAAAAATTTTATCAACCATCTAAATAAATAAAAGAAAATACACATAAAAACGAACCTGACAATAGCATTCTCAGTAACCATAGCAACTTTTAATTGCGGTCATTTGGGCTCACAAACAATTTTATTGATCTAATTAATCACATCGATTAACAGAAATCCGAATCACAGCTGGTGCTAATTAAGGGTGCAACCACGGCCATGGCACAGACGCAACCGCGCTCTGTCCGTTACTATATAATGACGGATAGATTGACACGTGTAGGATATAGAACCAAGCTGGTTACTTAGAATTGGGTATGGGACTCGAAGGTCTGGCCGAACTGCCACCCGGCGGGGACGACGTTCCAGGCGGCCACGCTCCTACCGTCGCTGGTCGTCACCTTGAACGAAAGGCTCTTCCTGTCCAGGTTCGCATTGCTTTGCCAGTTCTGCCCCCAATTCCGTGACATCGCCTCCCACCCACGCCCCGCACCCTTGATCGCCACTGCCCGAACGTCGCCGGCGCCGCCCACGTTGCTCACCAGCACCAGGTTGAAGTAGGTGTGCCCGCCGATCGTGAACCTTATTCCCCCTTTTTTCACGCACGCCACCCTGCACTACAAAGCGTATATTTAACACTGTTCGACGAAATGTGACAACGGGGTTTAAACTACTGCGAACACAAAATGTTCGTCGAAATGTTTGCCTATTTCGCTTGCCTTCTGTAGGCGACGGGGACGATGCCGGCACGGTACTGTGCGATGTGGAGGAAGGCAGGCTGGGACATGTCGAAGTGCGGGCGGGGAGGGTTGCACCAGCCGCCGTCGTTGCTGGGGAGAGCGTAGGTAGGCGGGCAGAAGTTGGTGGCCGTGACGACGATGGAGCCCGGAAGGCACCACCGAGGGTCGTCGTTGCACCGAAGCTCGTAGCAAGCGCCGCAACTGAGCCCATCGTTGAACAGCACCGTGCTCAGCGCCGCCGTGTTAGTTCCGTAGCCCCGGACGTAGAGGTTCCCATACCCACACGCACCTCCTGCAAACACTTCCATCAGTAATTAATCCAGCTACATACCAAACTTAAACTATCTCACCCATGGTGCCGGAGGCATCTCCCCCTCCGTAGAACGTGGCGTGCGCGCTCTGCCAGTTTCCGAAGCCGTCGCCTGAGGTTGCAGAGATGAGGAAACAAAGAGAACAAAGCAAGCAGAAGCAGGGGTGACGGAGTGACAATGCCATTGTATTGGAGAAGGGCCGCGCACAGCACTGAAGGTGTTTGATGGTATGCAGGAGAGAAAGCGATACGTAGATTTAATTTATAAGAGAAGATGGAGAAAAGGTTAGAGGTTACTTGTCATGTGTGGGAGTGAGAGCATAGGTGGGCACAGTGAGGAGGAGCGTGAGCAAGCGTAGATGACATGCCGGCGTTAAAGAGATACCACCAATTGCTGATGCTGTATGGCCCTGGGCACTTTCAGGTATGTTGTCACCTTGTAGTGCGTGGGTCATCTCATGCTCAATGTTCATTATCCATCGAGGAATTTTTAGTTCAATTTTTTGCTATATTAATAGGGTTTTTTATTACTAGATGGATTATTCCAGGAATATATTTCGATTGACTGTTTTTTTTTTTTTGTCAATGCCATATTTTATAGAATCCTGATCATTTGATACAAATTCCTCATCTCTCATTCTCAGTAACTTTACGTTCATCTCTTATTCTTTAGTTCACCAGTGTCCACCCAATCCATTATTCACATCTTTCAATTTCTACTCTCAAGTTCCTATTGTATTTCACTTTTTGGATGGCACCAAGTCAATAACATCAATGAGGATATGGATATATTGCCTATAATATAACAATGATGATGAAGGATCATAGTAGCTTGTGACCTACAGCTACACCATTCCTACAACAAATCATGATCCACAAGTTTCAACCATATTGTAGCCTATATATTCTTGGTTCACACATGCTCTTCTACTGCCTAAACTAAATCAATGAGGTCATAGGATATCATATTCTATTGAATGCCAACTACAGCTGAACGATAATATCAATCCCTTTTAGAAGATCAAGATGCAACATAGTCATCAGCTACAAGTCATTTCAAGGAGTCTGACATTGGATTTGTACAATTGAAGTCACTAATCCAGTAATAACATTTGTCTGATGGCTATGCCTATAAGACACAATGTGTATTCATTAATTCATGTGTTCCTGTTTGCTGTGTTTTTTCTTCAAAAAAAAAATAAATCATGTGACTACATCATGTAATTCCTTATTTTTACATGCATTCTTTACACACACACACACACACACACACTTGACATGATTGAAGTTGTGCATGATCAAACATGACCCAATTGGAGCTAAGGAGTCTCATGTAATCCCCTTGCTCGTGTGATTTAACTTGTGTCAATTTTTAAGGCAACAGAGGGTAGGATTTCTCACCCATACCAAAGATGTTTATTGTGTTGTCTTTGCTCTACCATTTGTCTATAAGCAAGTTAGAGCATGGGGTTACATGGTCAAGTCGCTTGCAAAAAGTAATGGACCTTTTGTTGGGATCTTTTGCAAAGATAGATTAGTTTTTTCCCCTTCAAAATAGTTATCAATATGTATCATTATGAACTAACTAATTGAAAGTGTTGATTCATATTCAAATGACTGTATGCTCATTATTCAATAGAATGCACCTTTTGTATCTCCTTATTGTCTCTTGCCGTTTACTCCTTTTAATCAGTGGCTAAAAGTTTTATTATTGTCAAAAATGTCTAAACTTTTTTGCCTTGCTGAAAAAAGTCTCATAATTTAGTTTGACAAGATGTTCTTGGAAGTCTACCTTTCTTATTGTCAAAATATTTTTTAAATGGAAAATTTTATATTTATCTTTCTGTGCTTCCTTATGATCTTAAAATTTACTTCTGTAAACATGACCTCTTATTTTTCACTATTTGCTAGGATTTTGAAATTCCTTGGGACGTTTCCAAATGAAAGAACTGCATTTATAAAATGACACAGACATTCTGGAAAAAGAAGTGTAGGTTGGTTTGAAAGGTTTTTATGGAGTCATTATCATTAGGGACTAACTAATTCATTTATCCGTTTCCTTTGAGTGAATCATTTGTAAAAATATTGTTAAAGGATTTTTTTTTTAAACAAACAAACGTTGCAATGAATTTGTTGTAGCTGATGTTGAGAAGTTGATAAGAAGGATGAACCACCATGCGAAGAGCACATGGAATTGCGGCCAATGTTACTCTTCCGTTGTCATTATATTCAAGCACTCTAGCAAAAACAATGAAAGATGATGAGCGTATCTATGGGAATTGCTTTTTATTGTTTGATGTGACATATGACTAATTAAACGGGACAAAATTGGAAGATGCTGTGTCAAAATCTTCTATTTATAAATCTTTAATTGATGGAAACATACTTCCTACCTCCATAACAAATTCAATATTCTTAATGAGTAAACAATAATTCATAGGCCCAAAGTTTGTATGAACTATGAAACAGGAATTCATTTCTGTAAATGCACTACTTGACCCAATGAGTTATAGAATTCAGAGGCTTTATTCAATATCAGAGTTGCTTTTTCTTTTAATAATATTAAGAAAATAAATTTGGTATTATGCTAGGATTGTATTTAAGTTAAATTAGTAATTAATTTTTAAATTATAATTTAGCCATGATCAATTTGAATGATTCTGAAGGTAGAATCTGATCACCTATCACTATTGATCTCTTCTAAAGTTCATTATCATTTATGACGTTCAATAATTCTTGACGCAATTGTGGCTTTCTGCTCTAGCATAGTGCTTGCTTCGTGACGTTAGCCTTAACCACAATGCTAGTGTTTCTTAGTTGTATTGTTATGCTAATTAGTAACACTTAACAAACTTGTATACTTATATTACAGTGATTCTCATATTCAGAATAGTGTCACAAAGTTTACAATTGGCCAGTTTTCCAATGCTCCTCTGATGTAAAGAAAGAAAGGGTAAATTATATGTATACTGTAATTCTGTTGGAAAATTTCAGTTCCCTTTAATTCATAATTCAATTTATTTAATATAAGTTTATACATATTGTATTTTCTAAGTTTGTACAGATCACCGGCAAGTTTAAAATCAGTTCAGTATCTAATTCTTGTACTCTTATTTCTTTTATGAACTTGTTTCTGCATCCTTTTGCTTAGGTAAGCCAATAGGCTGGAGGATGTTCTAAATCCAGAGAACAGGCAGTTGGAAAGCTTGCACCTGTCTGAAAAAGGTTAACATCAAGCTTTAAGTCTGCTAGTGTCACCTACTGGCTTCAGCAACGCGATGGGGGTGGTAACACAATTGCTTGGTTGTTTCCCATAGTTCGAAATGCAACATTCTTGAGACCATATTTTCTGAAGGACATGTGTAAGCTTCTCGTGAGATGTCGGAATGTTATGTAAAATTTTGATATAAACCATGTTGGCTTTGCCTTGAGAGGTAATGTTTCGGATGGAGAACTTTATTTATTTATTTATTTTTATCTATTCAATTTCATTCAATTTGTTGTTATTATTGTGCATGAAAAGTACCAAACTTTGTTCCTTGTTCACTAAGAGCATCTCCCGGGGATATTTGAAAGAGATATTTCTTCAAATATCTCTTAATCTCAAATATTCTACATTGGAGGGGATATTGGTGAACATATTTGAAATCACCAGGCATAAAGTTATTCCCCGTGATTTATCTATCACCTTATTTTTTTAATAAAAAAATTTAAAACGAAATATTTAATGGTAGAATTTGGAATATTTAAGGGTGGAATATTCAATAGGTGGGTTTTATAAATATTTAATTTGTAGGATATTTGGTTGTGAAATTTGAAGTATTTAAAAAGTTATATTTAATTG
>JBBPFQ011104982.1:0-10052 GCA_037974815.1 Kaempferia elegans | reverse complement strand
ATCCGAGATGACGTTTGATGGTGTCCAGCTGGTCCGTTGCGAAGGTTTAATGTACAGAGCAGGGATCAACTCACGGGCTGCTGACCTCGATGACAACCTCAGTAGTTCTTTGTTTTCCTAATTTCTGTTTATACTAACTGATATTTCTTCCTTTTTTTGCAAAGAACATCATGATTGCGAGGTCTATGAATAAGCTTCTCAAGTGGGAGGAGGCAGACGAAAAAGCACTAACTCCACTAATTGTCCCAGGTGACCCCTCCTCCGGGTCCACCAACTCTGAGAAAACGATCTCAGCAAAACCTTCAAATGAGGATGCTATTCTGACCCGGGAACCGAGTATGGTGCCGCCTCCTAGTAAACTTGTATTGGTTGTCTCTGCCTCAGAGCGGGAGTATTCTCCTATCAAATGGAGACGCTTGTTATTACCCGCCGAGGAGGAAGAAGAAGAAGCTGCAGAGAAAGAGGGAGAGGAGAGGGGAGCAAAGGTATATGTGCCTGCTCCCTAGGCCGAGTATACCTGAGGTGATCTCGGGTCCTTGTTCCCGAGTTGATCTCGGGTCCTTATGCCTGAGTTGATCTCGGGTCCTTATGCCTGAGTTGATCTCGAGTATGTATGCCCGAGGTGGCCTTGGGCACTGCTTTACTGGGCATCTTCCAGATACCCTTTGCTTCTCACTCGGATCACTACTCTTTGTGAAATTTGGGGGTTTTGTGATCACTGAAGTTAGATGCTACTATCCTTCATGTCTCTGTTGATTCCTGATCGAATTAGATGTTTGTTGTTCAGAGATGGTTGGGGTTGGTTGTAAAGACGGGAATTTTCTTCTCTGATCTTGCCCCTTGATTGTGTTTGTAGCTTGATTTACGATGTGATTTTCTTGCATCGTGATGAAGTTCTCATCACGCTGTTCTAACCGATACTTATCGGAAATAGCTATAAACTTGGGGTTTTGGATGATCTCGTTAGAATGGATTTCTGTGGAGTAATGTTTCATAATGTGGGATCTTTGGAGTCTCTTGCAGTTGTATTTATCTCGCTTTTTTGTCAAAAACAATGTGTTCTTTGGTATCTGTTTTAAAGTAATTTTTTTCTTCTTTTTATTAATTTTCGTTGGATGAGTGATTCTTCCTTGTCAAGCTAATTAACTTTGCTCTCTTTGTAATATTTACACAAAGAGTATTTGATTTGAAGGGTCACATACAATGGATCGGAATCACGTCCAATTGGTACAAACCCAATAGATATGAGGGATCAAACTGCTTTACCTATCATAGTCAGTACACAACCATGGTGGTGTACTCCCCTTTTCGCTGCAGTGCCTACTTCTAAGGCAGCTTTGGTCGGAGATAAAGTAGCTGCTGTGCATAACATCCATGGAGTCCATGGCACAGGTGATGCAATTAAAGAGCAGCAGAATATTGGCACAAGAGCAGGTTAAATTATTGCGCTCTACTCACCATCTATCTTATCTTTTCTCTAAGTACTTCGCAGCTTGTATATGAACTTGAACTAACATTTTGGATTAACTGAACTTGAACATTCATCAAGGATTGTTTGGATTTCGAATTGTTTTGTGTTGAATGTTATGCATTGTGTTTCATGTTTTCTTTGCCTTTTGTGGTGTTCTTCGTTTTATATTGTGAAATTTTCTTGTAAATGCGATGCCTGTAACTTGATTTTCAACATATTTAGAATTGCAACATCAGGAATACTTATGCCTGAAAGGATATCTTTATATATGGTTTGGGAGATATTACAGTGTTGAAATTGTTAACTACTGAACAGGACTTAATGGTTCACTATTGAACTTCATGTTCTGCCTAGACGTATAGTTTTTTTAATTGATACTGCTAAACCCTGCAGAACACCCATAGCCCTTCTTCGATCATTGACTAGTATTCATAATCAACTGATGGATATACTAGAAATTAAACAAATTAGTCTTTTACATCTTACAAGGCCTTTTTATTGTTAGATGGGAATCTTGGAGATAAAAACCAGAATCTGCAGCTTACTTCCTCAGCTATGGCTCCTGTTATGCCTGAGATTATTGCACCCCAGCTTGAACTTGAACAATCGATCGTGTGCTTTCCTTTCTTATTTTACTCCTCTTTCTTCTTATATATCTCTTGACTTGTCTTATTTACTCTAAATTGAAGCATCATTCCTTTAATCACATAATTATCATTATCTTGTCACAATGATGAATAGATCTTCTGATGTGCCTTTACAGGCATGTGCTGCTTATCCATATAATGACCCTTATTTTGCTGGTCTAATGGCAACTTATGGAATTCAATCCCTCCCTAGTAAGTTTGTCGGATAATTGGGTAACAATGCCAATCCATGTTATGATTTGTATTGGATTTTTACAGTTGAACTTTACTGTTAATTTACAATTAACTGATGTCAGTTTATAATTATTTTGTGCCTTGATCAATCTGTCGCTTCCTCCCTCAGAAATAGAAGATTCTATTCATTTCTCATCCTTCTTTTAGTTATTAGGGATTATCCTAAAATCATGAACATATATATGATGTCTAGTCTCATGATTGCTGGTTGGTTGGATTTTACAGCTTCATCCTCAAATTATTGGAATGTCACGCTTGCACATGCCTTTACCTCTTGAAATGGCGGAAGAACCGGTGTATGTTAATGCCAAGCAATACCATGGAATTCTCAGGAGACGACAATCTCGTGCAAAGGCTGAGCTCGAGAAAAATGGTAGTAAATCTAGAAAGGTAAGAGGAAGGAGCTTGACTAATTAGTTTTTTCCCTATATATATAGTAAGAAGATAACTTCATCCATCTGTGCCATTGATGATATCCTTCAATGAAGTGGTGGGTTTTTTGTGCTTATTTTTTCCTGTTTACATCTGATTAATTTTAATTTACCTGTGCACCATTTTTTTTCTTCTTGTTTGTCTAATATCTCATTCAAAGATGGATATGAGAGGTTACTAGAAATGACTATATTCTATATGCCGAGAACATAAATCAAACGAATCAAAGGCACGAGGCACATGGACATAAAAAATTTCTAGCTAATTAGATTGTGTAGGTAATATTAGTGTTACTAGTGCTGTTGTCTTGCATAGATTTTGGTGGTGGGGAAATATTTAATTCGCTATGAATCCTCAATCTAATCTGACTTTATAAATATTAATTCGCTATCTTTTCATATCGAGTTTTTTTTTCTCTAATGTGATTCATGATGCACCTTGATGCATCTGTATCTATGCTGGTGATTGGCTGGCTCTTCACTTAGTATCTCAGGTTTTATTCCATGTCAGACAAATATCTTCTCTGTGTGCTTATATGGTGGTGTACTGAGCCGAATGAGTTTGCTGATCGGCAATATGTTTGGTTTGGGATGATCTATGTTAGAGTTGAGAAACTATTTTAATGCTCTTAGTAGAGTCAGCAGTAGGTTAATTCATGCTGTTTCTTGAAATTTTAGAAGTCGATCATCTATTTATCGGTCATAAAATAGTATAAGATGCGAAGAATGCTTGATTTGACGAACTGAGAGTTTCGAATTGACAGGCATATCTTCACGAGTCACGCCACTTACATGCAATGAGGAGGGCCAGGGGTTGCGGAGGTCGTTTTGTTAACGCAAAGAAGGCAAAGAAGACCCACGACGAAGCTACTAAAAGTGATGCACCAGCTCCATTAATACAGTCAGCTCTCTCTTTGGACTCCCTGACCTGCTATGGCTTGAGCAACACGAATCCACCGAGCTGCATCCAGGAACCAACAACACCTGAATCTAAAATGCCCCCCAGCTCAAAAGGTATCTCCCAAGAGAAGTCTGGATCACAATTTTCTTATCATCTAAAACCGGGTGAGAAAGTCGAAGACGAAGATCGCCTACGACAGCCGCTTGCCGGCTCCACGATGAGTCAGTCGCCAAACTGGGCCGTCACCATTCAGTGACACAAACCTCTGTTGGAGGAGGATTCCTGTGCTTGAAAAATTGCATTCACAAAGAATTGAATGCCTAAGCAGATAAATAGGAGTGCAATTGGAGGCCAGGGGTGCCCTTCAAAAAGGGGCTTGTTTATAATCCTGATGCTTGAAGGCAATTCATTCTTGGCTCGGCTTGTTTTTTTTATTCCATTTCCTTTCTGTGGTGTGCGAGAAAAGTAGTAGTTTCAGTTGGAAGACAAAATGGTAGTGAATGTATTTGGTTTTAGGCATTTACACTATCTACTCTGGTTGCAAGGGAGATGAAAACTAGTGCGAATTATTCAGATTTGATTTAATCTCAATCATTTGCGAGATCTTAGGAGATCAGGGAAGGCTTGGGATGTAGAATGGTTTGTAAATAATGTAATTAGTCATTTTTTTCCCTATTTATACACACTATAAATCATATCATGAAAGTGAAATTAATGCTTTCTAATACGATTGTTAACTAGACACAGACATCAATTTTGGAGCTTCGACCATCGTCGTCAATTCCAAGTCTTGCTGTTTCTTGAGGTATCTTTGTGCAGTAGCATCGACTATCTTCATTAAGAAGTTTATGAGCACGAGCCAGATCACGCTGTTCCATATCAAAGTGAAGGACAAGTTCCATCGCTTTGCCTACGCAAGAGAGAGAATTGGATCGGATATCGACTAGAAGTGAAAAGATTGCATTTTTGGTAGATAAGAGATCGACTAACCATTCCCTCTGAGATGGTCGTTGCTGAATCGGATGATGGTAGATACTTCTCCTGAATTATGTTGAGGTTGGAAACCAGCTTTGTTAGAAGAGGCGGGAAACCAGGGATCGATATTAGCTTATTCTCCAGCCATTCGAATATTTCGTTGTTGAACAGGGAGATTATAAAAACTGACTGAAAAAAAAAACAGCAAAAAGATGCTAGAGGTTATCTCCCTCGATGAGATGAGTGGCGAAGATAGGAACCTAAAAAAAAGTCATGATTTTGAAACAAAATTACAAAGGGTAACCTGAATATGGGTCTTGATTATTGCTTTTCCGATCATGGTTGCTAAAAAGAACTTCCAAAATGGGATTCCAAAATGTCCACATGTTATACCGGCAAGATCGAAGAGTGGGTTAGGAACCTAAAATTGCAATCACACCATCACAAAAGTGAGAAAATGAACGGAAATATAGCAATCGTACCAATTAGAAAAAAAAAACAACTCTTTTGGAATGATACTAACCGAAGCTAGTAGTAGTATTGTGAAGAAGTTAAGATGTCGGAACTGTGAAAGAAGCCAATGCTTAATTGGTTTCAAATAAGAGGAAAAAACCCCATCTTCTGACGAAGCAGGATCTAGTTCCGCCAATGTCTCCACTTTGTTTTCAGACGAGCGAGCTGCAACACTTCTCATGTGTCAGTGCAGTATTTGTACTAAAACTAAGTTTCTTAATATTCAAGGAACCAATAAATAGAAAAAATCAGATAAAAATACTTGGTAACAAAATCAAGACTTGTAAGTTTTTTTCTTGTTTTCCAACAGATGGGAAACTGTAAACAAGTTAGTAATGGAGCATCCACTGTTCAAATTAAGATACATCTTCAAAAATTATATATCTTGCTGCAAAATCTTTCCAAGGATTTAATTCTTCCTACGTTTAGGTTGGAAATAATTATAAAAGACATTCCAGTTCAATAGTGAAACATCCTACAGTCTACCATCAGAAATTTTAAGGATTTCGCAATAAATTTTGTGATACATCATGGAAGTCTACAATCTTGATTCATGCTCCATATCTTTTGTTCCAAAAAGTGACCAGGAAGGCCCTAATGTAACATATTCCAAGAAAATAAGCAAGCAGCGAGATTTTCCTCCAAGGGACCCCTGTCTAGATGTTTTGATATAAAATTAACTAATCTAACTTTTAAGAAAAATAAATAAAATACCTATGAATTTTGAAATCTATATATATTCTGTTGAGGGTTTTTTGGCCCACCTAGATGGTTTCTCCAGAAGGGGTATTTGGAGGAAAACAAAGCGACAACCGTCAAGTATATGTAATTTTCAAATAACAGGTTCTTTTGGCACACTGTTTTGAGATTGAGACTTCTAGTAACTAGTAATTCCAGAGGCATGGGATCTGGCCAATTATGAATGTGAAAAATCAACAAAATCAGAAGAATGTCCAAGTATGCCATGCTTTGTTAATTCATAGCAAAATTTTAGGCAAGGACTTACCTGCTCTAGAGATGAAAAAAGGAGGAAGTTCACCAAGTGCAGTACCCAACCCCCAAAGAAAAGCTTCTAGTTGAACATGAGGTAGTATACTGCTCATAGAAACTCTAACTCGGGAACCAGGTAAGGAGGGATACACTGGAGCTCCAAAATCAGAACAGTGCTTTTCAAGCCATGAAGGACCAGATTTAAACTGTATGGTGTCATATGGTGCAATTTTTAGATCAACTCGACCGCACTGTGTAGCTTTGATGGTAAAGAAGGCAATGTGTGGACCCAAATAGAGTACAAATGTGTGCAAGCCAGAACCTACAGAAAAATAAAACAAGTTAATTTCAAAGGAAGAGCGCAACAAAGAAGTAGCAAAAAGTGTAAAGCACGCATGGCACATCCATAACAAACTTGACAAGCTAGATGATTTTGCAGAATAATATTGAAATAATCTGGTTTAAAGTGCAAAAAGTTGACATCGACACTAATACACTATATGAACCACAAAATTGGATACAAGATTAAAGATTTTTCATGGTACCATAAGTCCATTGCCATAAAAGAACCACGTACGCTAACAGATTCGTTTTGGCTTTATCAATCTCAACATTCCTCATTTTTTACCACAAAACAGGTAAGATCTCTTTCATACAGTATTTTCTAAAAATTTTGATAGTAAATTCAGTGGCAGGATGAAATCCATATAGTTGATCCATAACAGCAGGGCCTGGGCCTACCATCTTGCTGTTTTGATGTAGAAGTGTGATGATAAAAAATGTCAGAGAGAAAAGAAATAACAGTTCTCAGAAACAAAAGTCAAATCCAACCAAGTGAAAGCCTTTTTAAATATAGCTGACAGGTTATGAAATTTAAAACAGATTTTAAAAGATAACAAGTAAAATAAATAAAAGAATGTAATGTGATTGCAAGACAGTTCCTGAAGAACACACAAACATTTTAAATTGTGTCCTACCCACCCAAAGAAGATAATTGAAGATGACTAATCTTGAAGTTAAATAATAAGTAGCAGTTTGTGCCATTACATAATGCTGAAGATTAGAAATTTCTGATTTTAATATTCAGTGAGTTACTCCCTGTATTTACTCAACTTCAGCAAACCAGATATATGTGTTAGCTGCTAGGTTGTATTGGGGATGAAGACTTAAAGAGTGCACCTAATTACTTAAACTCATGAATCAGTACCATTAGCCGGCCCCGCATAGTGGAATAAGACTTGGTTGTTGTATGAATCAATAGCATGAGAAGTTCATTTTTATGGATGGTGCAACGAGGGTCAGTTAACTGAAAGCGAACTTACCAAGCCCAATCGATGATGCTATCCCAAGTGCCACCCACCATAACATAAATTTTGCATATCTAGTGACCTCTTGAATGTGCTGCAAGCATGTCAAGAGTCAACAGAACAATACTAAGTAGTTATAGATTTATTTTAACAGTATGGAAACAATGGCTCTTACAAAATGCCTTCATAACCTCTTACAAACAATATAAATAATCTTATAATATTATTAGAAAAAATATAAAATCAAACAAAAAAAGTGGTATATTATAGCTCAATCTATAGAATATTGCTAAGTGTAACTCATACAATCCATTGACTAATTTCATCAACTAGCAAAATTTTAGTGAATATTGACAGATCAATGTAATGGCATATAAAAGAAATAAAATTAAATCATAAGAATCACCTTCCCTTGGGGGCCATAATCATTCATGAAAAGAAGTCCAATGGCTAATAATGGTATAATCAAGAACAAAAACACACCGCCTCTAGTGATAATATATACAAGTGATCTTCTTAAATATTGCAATGTAGCAAGTATGAATAGATGAAATGTCCTGAAGGGCTGAGTTGTCAAGGTCAAATTTTGTAAATCCATTTGATGCTTCTTCTGAAGTTCTGCATAAGGAAACAATAGAATTTAGCCAGGCATATCTACAAAGAACTAAGTTTATAATGAAATTTTAACAAAATAGTCATATTTCTACAGAGTGATATGATAACTACAGAAAATCATTTTACATTTTTTCATTTTCTTGAAACTCAAGGGCTGTATAGCAACAACTAACAAGTGTATTTGAGTGGTAGGCAGACGGTGATGAGTTGATGTGTAACATAAATAAAAACACATATCAATAGAAGCATTTTTCTCAAGTGATATGCGTTCCACTGTAAAATTTAAAATCATTACGAGAAAGATACTTTTTGCCAACAATTTCAGCTTGCACATCCTGATATCAATAGGTTGCACTTAGTCCTTTGGTACAAAGGTTTTCAATCACTGAAAAGAACATTCATGAAGTTCTTCTAATTTGAGGAGTTTAAGAATATGAACTGAAAAGCTCGACAAGCTATTTTAGAAGGGAAAAAAGCACTTGTTTGATAACATTCATGATTTTCTTCTGTCGGGAACCGTTTGAAATTATGTAACTCTAAGGGTTGTATTGGTAATTTTAATATTTATTTCAGTTAGTGGGAGGAGGGGGCTACCTAGAGAAGGAAGAAACCTAATTTCCCACTCAACAAGGTAGTAGAGTTGCGTCCTTCCTTGCGCGGTATTTCCTGCGCCGATCTTCCGCACGACTTCCCATCCGATGCAAGCTCCCCATCGGATATAGTTATAGAATTTTTTTAAAACAATTAACTGTTTATGCTCTCCATTATCCAGCTATGTTGACTCTCTCTATTTCTTCTCATCCTAAGAGCAGAGTTTTAGGCTTGCAGTATGCTTCCTGAGAATTTTATAGATCACGGAGTGATATTCCAAGCCAAGAAATCAAAAGATAACATAGAAATACCGCCAGAGGAAAATCCCCCTAATTCCCGAAACAGCAACTGAGCTAAAATTTTTCTCATAAGTTAATCCAAGGAAATAATCAGCAAGGTCACCGGATCAACAAAAGCAGACGCTAACCAGAGATCACGGGCGCAAGATCTACAGACGGCTCCTGAGAACTCGCTGGCGACTCCCCGGGTCCCATCTTCGCCTACAGCGTCAGATCCCAGAAGCGCGACGGCGATCTCAACCCTCGAGCGAGCCTCGTCGATCGAGCGCCCGAAGGAGAAGGAACCGAACGCGGGACGTAACCGGCGACGGCGATCTCGTTGCCGGAAACCTAGTTCCCGTGCGATGGTCGAATAGAGCAGCAACCTGTGGCGTGCCGATTTGGCGTCGTCGGATCGCAGTAGACGCGACGGAGCATTCCGCGTTGCACACTTGCACTTAAATACCTGAGACAAAAAATACAACAACACATTTTGAAACAAAAAAGACCCTTTATTTTCTAGAATCACATGATTCTATCCTTATTTTGATCATCCGCCACTCGAGCAAACGAACGGTCGAGATTAGTTAGATCAGATCGTACGGTTCTAAGGGCTTATACCCGTATCATTTTTCTCGTATTCTTTTTTTTTTTGGTCCATCCAATTTGTGTCAATTTAAGAACTAATCACATTCATTTTTCTTAAATATAATAATTATTTTAATTTAGATATTGTCGAGTTCTTTATTTTCCACGCGGGCAGAAGAAGCAATGGCGAAGATCTATAAGTTGGGACTTTATTTCGTTTAGGTGGCTCACATGCCATCATTAAAAATTTAAATCCAATAAACGATCAGCTTAAGTTAACTTGGGTTTTAATTATTTAATGTGAATTTATATGTATAGAATTTATTATCCATATCTATTATTAATGATGAACTGTCCTTTATATATTGGATTGATTTTCACTGGATTAGGAATTTGACAGAACTCTTCGGGTGCGTTTGGTTTGAATTATTTTTCTTTTCATTTTTTATTTTTTCATTTTTTAGAGAATGATAATTTGTCATTCTCTAATTTTTTAGAAAATGCTATATAT
>JBBPFQ011104769.1:0-20564 GCA_037974815.1 Kaempferia elegans | reverse complement strand
TATTTCTCTTTAAAAAAAAATTTGGCTGGATTACAGGGAGTACATATCAATCTCTTATAGCGGACTTGAGAAAGTAGGCCGTCTGGATAGATCACCATGAGCATCTCTCGATTTATTTTGATGGTTGAAGAAACACTTATATAAGGTTGGACTAATCATCCCTAGGATTAGTCGGTTGAACTGGATACATGGTGTCAACTAAAATAAAATAAAAAAAAGCTAGGACAAATTACAGGGTTAGACTTCCAAGTGTGAATCTCTAAAATCTTAGGGTTGAGACTCATCTGCAACAAATTACATGTCTTTTGGCTCCAATGGGTAGCAGGATTGAGAAAGTAGATAGTCATCTGGATAAACAACCACAAGCGCCTCCCAATTTACTTTGATAGTCAATGAAAAAAATATTGTGGCACTGGGTTAGTTCGAAGAACTAGATACATAGTGTCAATATTGTAAGATCGGTGCATCGATAGAGGGAATGAATTTCGAACGTTTAAAACCATCGGAGAATTAGTAGCAGAAAATAAAATAAACAGAAATAGACACAATCGAGTTACATGGTTCGGAGTCTTCAGCGACTCCTACTCCAAGACTCATGGTCCTCCAGACCGTGTTGATGAACAATCCACTAAAATTATCTTTCGATAACGCTGAAAAAGTAAATCGAGTCCAAAAAAAAAAATGGTAGAGAAGTGAAACAGACTACATACTGCACTTCTCTTTTTGCAAGTATGATAAAATAAACAATAATTAAATCGTTACCAACACTAGAAGATTTGAAGTCGGTCAGGCTTAAGTGTTGGTGTCTATCTGCCATCAGCCATCAGATGGCTCAAAGTACTAGCGCAGCAGCAGTCAGACGCATTCACAATAGCAGAAGACTCATAAAGTTCATAGAAAGTTGTTGTGTTCAAGCTCCTGGTCGAACAGGGCATATAAAGCCCGCTGAAAGGCGCCTTCAGCCCGCTCCATGCTTTAGGCGCCTCCGGCGTGAGTACTTATCCATGTCGCTTCAGAGCTGATAATCCACAGCGTCTACGGTGCTTACCACATGTGCCTTCAACGTCCATGAAGGCGCCTTCTTGCGCGGTTTCTTCGACTAGGTGCTCCGAGGTGCCTCCAGCTACCAGGAGGCGCCTCAAGCACTATTCACCGGAAGCAAAACTTGATTTTTGCACATGCAAAACATGTTAGTCCAAATAGAAAAGTATCTAACCTGTAAAACTAAGTTAACACAATTATAATAAGCAATATTAATTATATCTTGTCCCTCCAAGATCAAGATCTAATCAAAGTCTCAACTTAGGTTTTCAAAATTGACCTAAGTTAGACTGACGCCTATTGTTCCCTCAAACGGGAACGCATCTTCACTGAGTAACTCTTCTCTAGTGACTTACCTCACTTACTTGCCAAATATCCAGTCCTCCAAACATGTTTGAAGGTCCTTCTTAGTGTTCGATCAATCTGATATACTAAGACTTACCTTAACACTGAGTTAGCACAATAAATATAAAATAGTGTTAACAGAATTAAGGATTCACTGATCCTCTGTCGCGTGTTCGATCAACCTTGTTTGAAGTTTACTCCTCTAAGACTTCTAATTATCTAAGGTTACCTCCCCATAGTATTTTCACCACCTAACTTCACTCATCAGGACCTAGGGTTACCTCCCCTAGGGTTTGTTGGGTTGCAAGGTTGCAACATAGTCTCACATTAAAAATACATGGGAAAGATCATGAGTTTATAAGAGAAAAGATATCTCCATTGGTATGAAGCCTTTTGAGTAGAGTCCAAAGCAAAACCATGAGGGTTTAGGATCAAAGTGGACAATATCATGTTATTGTGGAGATATCTAAATTCATATTGACCCAACAGGGTTTTCATCACCTAGCTTCACTCACCAACACCTATGGTTACCTGCTCTAGGGTTTTCACCACCAAGTTTCACTCAGTAGAACCTAGAGACTAGATTACCTCCCATAGGGTTTTCACCACCTACCTTCACTCAGTAGGACCTAGAGTTATCTCCCTTAGGGTTTTCACCACTTATCTTCACTCACCAGAACCTAGGGTTCCTCCTCCTAGGATTTTCACCACCCAACTTTACTTACTAGGACCTAAGGTTACCTCCCCTAGGGTTTTCACTACTGACTTTACTCATTAGGACCTAGAGTTACCTCCCCCTAGGGTTTTCACCACTTGGCTTCACTTGTTAGAACCTAGGATTACTTCCTCTAGGATTTTCATCATCTAGCTTTACACACTTTGGTCCGGCTTTACTCACTAGGACTTTCACTTTATCTAACCACTAGTTAGGACTAGTTAGTTAGTAGACTTCTCACCTACCTAATATTTGGTTAATTAGGACTTACTCTTGCTAATCATTTAGTCCTTATTAGATTTCTCTCTTCCAAACATCAAATCTTGTTTAGATTAATCATTGATCAAACTAATTAGACTTAAGTATATTGTCAAATATCGAAACTATATAGACTAATTACTCCAACAAATATTTAGATGAGTGTCTAAAACGCTTCCTTACCTGGGTCATTGATATAAATTTTTTATGAACCAAATCAATCCCCTCTAGAATTAATGAATTTCAAGAACTCAATTACCCAAAAAAAACAATGAGAAATAAATTTATTCTCTATGTTTTTCCAGAAAATAAATCAACCATCTATCTTAAAATTGAAGACAGTCTATTTCCTGGATTAATTGGGGGAAACTTAAATATCTGGATTATAAAAAAAATTAAAGAAAAAAACACAATTGATGGCACGTAATGCCCACTGGCCATTTTCTTCTGAAAAAAACAGAGAAATGAATCGGATAAAGAAACAATAAGCCTCTATTTGGACCGCTCACCTACCATACTTTGTCTTTTTCTTTCCCACCCTGATTAATTGAACGTTTGGCTCATCTCAAAGCTTCCTCCTTATTTATTGGGTGTTTTTTTTTACACATTCAACTTCTAGTTTTGTTTTTTTCACAAATCACACCCCGTATTACTTTGGACAAGAATTTAAGGGCAATAATTAAAAGTCGTTCATTAAAAAAAAAGAGGTTGGAAAAATTAAAATAGCATTTTGATCGTACTAACTGCTGATTTTTTTTAAATATATTTAATTTGGTAAATAAATTTATGATACATTGAGGAGTTGGAAATTTTGAAAAGTTGAGATAGGTGGACCAAGCTGAAGGAGGGGTCGGATCATGTCGGACTCAGACGAAGGATAATATTGTGTTCGGTACCCGGGTTTTTGGATATGTGAGAGTTTTGGATGGTATGGTGCTTGATGCTCAAGATTTAGATGTCTAAGGGTATCCATATCAGTTTTTCTAAAATTTTCCTAAAATTTAAAGTAAATCACATATTTTATTAAATTTAGATGATCACTTTTCACTACACATTATATTAACTATCTTAAAAATTTTATTATTTTTATTTTATTATTCTCTTTTTTTTATTATTATTATACTTATAAAATAAGTGGAATGAGAGAATTTAGAGTTTCATTCCATAAATTTAAAGAATTACTATTTAGAAAATCTAAATTTAGGGAATGAATATGATAACTGATGTAAATATTTTTTTAGCTACTCTATCTAAAATTAAGAGTAAAATCTTTAATAGGGTAGTTGATATGGTTGCTATAAGAACTTAGAGCGTAATTAATGCCCGAGGGAATTCATGGGCGAGAGCTTACCCTGAAGATGAATATTTTAGGTGGGGTGATCGCTAATGAAGGTGACTGGCAATGATAAACGCTAGTCGTTATAGAGGAGTAAACGTTGGGATGTTATAATAACGTGGTAATAATAAACGTTGGGATGTTATAATAAACGTTGGGATGTTTTAAAAGGAATGAAGTTTTTAACTTTTGATGTAGTGATCAAGCATAATCTCTGTAAAAGATTTATGACCCGTGATTTACCTCCTTCGTGTTGGCCTGGGGACGGATTGACAGAGACGCTGGGAGCGAACGAATCACCTTTTTACTACATAACCACCAATTTAAAACGGTCATTGTTGATGACTGAGCGGCTGTAGACAATAGAGTATCATTAATTAGTCGATATTTAATGCAACAAAGGCATGGAATTTGAAAGGGTTACTAGTGATGACCGAGTGATTGTAGGCAATGAATGGTCGTTCAATGCAACAAAGACATGAATCTCCCATAAGAGGTCATGACCTTGAGAGCCAAGGGATGCAATAAAAAATTATTAAAAAAAAAAAAAAAGGATGCAATAATAATAATAATAATAATATTCCATCTTTGTTCCTGTCTTTCTTTGCTACCATGCACTCGCTTGGTAGTTTTGCTCGTGATAGTAGTGATAGTATTTGGGTACTCTATCAGTCCCCCGTGAACAATCAATCCTCGGTTGTCGACATGATCTTCCTATTGTATCTTGAGAAATAAATGTCCATCACAATCTCGAAGCACTGTCAAAAGAAGATGAATGTCTACTAAGAAAACTGCATTTAACGCATGTGTCGGATATCTGACCGTCTATCTCGACAATCTCGGGAGTTATATCTCTCTATCTCAGCCAAACAAGATTCATCCTTCCTGCTTAACCGTTTGAAATTATCCGCTTAGTACTGAAGTTGATTTTTTGAAGTAGATTTCAATTTACTACTAATCTCCGAAAGCCATCTTCACTATGGAAGATTGATTGTCTAATTTAACTTTGATCAAAGCTATTTCATAACTGGTTTGGTTTAGATGATGAGCTAGCTCGAATCATATGCTTGATTTTGGGAGATTTAATTCCATCAATTTATTTACAGTTGCATCTACACCGCGAGAATCTCTCGAGATCAATGCAAGAACAAAACATCCTTTTCCTTCCAGCAATTCTGAGGTCGATCTGATTGAGACAAATGTTCCGGTGAGTGAAGAAGAACAAAAGAAGATGGATAGGATACGATACGGGAGCATAATCAAAGAAACAACGCCACTGAACTGCTGCTAAGAACGATTTGAGGGCTTTGGGATCGCTTGCTTGAATGCGACGGTGGGAGCGATGCGGCAACTCCTCCTCCGGTGCTCCAGCACGAGCTCGCCGGCGAACCAGTCGAGCTTCTCCATGTTCGTCTCCTGCTTCACTCTCTTCCCGGCGAACAGCACAGATTCCACGTTCTTCTGTCTCAGCATTTCTTCAGATGCCTGCGACAGCGCCTTCACGCCGCCGCAGTCCGCGTCGCCGCTGATTCTCCGGCCATTACCCTGCCGAAGCATCCAAAAGCGTGGCTACAGATCAGAATTCAGAGGCGGAAGCGAGATTTGGCGCGCGCCTACCTGCACGCGGACGTAGTTGGAGCTCCGGCACTGGCCGAAGGCGAGCGCGACGGCCTGGTCCACGAGGTCTGCGGCGCCGCCGGCCGCGATGCGCGCGACGGGAACAGTCCACCCCCTGGCTCCTCGCCGGCCATCGACGACTTCTCCGCATCCGAGGGAAAGCACCATCAGGTCCTCCACCCCACGCACGAAGGGGTACTCGTACTTGTTGTGGAGCACGTGCGTGATCGCCGCCGCCGTCGGGTTGCTCATCGTCAGTCCGCCGTCGACGCCGACGCAGGCGGTGGTACCGTCCACCGAGCTGATCTCCGCGGGAGCGAACAGCCCCGGCTCGGCCCACGTCGCGCGGCAGACCTCCCACAGCCGGAAGTTGAAGGCCTCGCTCTCCACGGCGTCGGCGCGCGAGAACACGAGCGGCGCGGAGGTCAGCAGGTCGTAGCAGGGGATCAGCACCGGCTTCACCGTGTCCCGAAGGGTCAGGTCCTTGCCAAACGCCTCCTTCATCGCCCTGTCCATGGCCGCCGCCGCCGTCGACGCGCCGCCGCGGAGCGAGAGGCAGCGTAGGAACGCGCTGCGCGAAGACGATGCCTTCCACAAGAGATGCTTGCCCTTGTCGGCGAGGAAGCGCCAGGTGTCGTCGGCCTCGAAAAGTGGGCGGACGCCGTCGCGGCTGGCGAAGAGCATGGCCACAAAGACGCCCCCGACGCCGGTGCCAGCGGCGAGGTCGAAATAATCAGAGATTCGGGCGTCGGGGTCGCCGGACTTGGCCTTGAGAGCCTGCTCGAGGTAAGAAACGGCTTTCCCAGGGAGAATACCCCGCATGCCGGCTCCCCCGCCGCCGTCGATGCAGAGAACGCAAACCTTGCCCCTCTGGCTCCCGAAGGAGGACGACTGGGTCGCCTCCTCCGGCGCAGGCGGGGCGGAGTCAGCCACAGAAGGAGCGGCGGAAAGGCAGAGCTTGTTGTGGTCGTCGTAATCAAAAAGGAATTTGCTTTCTAGAATAGAGAAGATCTCGTAGCTCAACTTGTCGGCGTCGATGCTTGGCTCCTCCGCCACCGCGGCGACTGTGGCAGCCTGATCACCGCAGTGATGTGACTCCGTCCGGCTCTCCATTTTCCTCCCAACAGGGGCGACGGCGAGCAGCCCTAACAAAAGAAAAGCGCAACGGCGGAACTGCTACAACGACCAGGCTCAAAAGGGGGCGATGTCCGTTTCCACTCCACGAACTCTGCCGCTGCGGCTCTGCCTCCGCACCTTCCCCCAATTTCTTGTTCCTTTCCAAAACAGTTTGAGCATAGAAAAAGAAAGACTGCAGCTTGGTCGGAAGGGAAGGGAAGGGAAGGGACACCTGTTGGAAATTGGAATCACACTTTAATTTTGTATTTTGAAAGTAGAGATTTTTTTCTTTCTAATAAATTTATTTTGATTATAAGTAAATGTTTATTTCATTTGAAACAAATATTTTTTTTAAAGTTTTTTATAATCTAGATTTTTAAATTTCATTGAATTAATTGGCAGAATCATATAAATTTATGATGTTATAAGGATCTAATTGATTATTTCAGTTTCTCTAAATATGTTAAAATATTAGTGAAAGAATCAGTTAAATATGATTCTGGTTTCAAAAAAAAAAAAAATCAACTCCGTAGTAGTGTCGAAAGATAATGTAATTATCTATGCCGGTGATTTTTAAAAATGAATGTAAAAAAGAGACGCATTTTAGATAATTTTTCCTCTAGTGACAAGCGAACCTAATAATTCTGACCATTTGGATAGGTCTCTGTAACTGTAAGTACTTTTCGATTTATCATAATAGTAGGTGAGAAACTTCTGTTGTGTCGAGACGCTTTTTCTAAAATTAATCGGTTCAAATAACTAGATACTTTGCAAAAAAGATACAGAAAAAGAAGAGAGGTTCCACATATAAGAGAGAAAAAAAAACTTAAAGTAAACAAAGTCAAATTTCTTAATTTTCATAGTTTAAGATGCTTTTTATTAATTCCAAATTTTAGGTGCACCTTTGTGTAGTTGATGAAAATTTTCCTTTTGATTAGGCTATCAAATAAATTGAGAGTATAATTTATACATATTTAAAGGCTGATTTTTAAAATATTCATTTGGATTGGAATTCAAACTCCCATCCTATTATTCATTTGCTTTTCCCTAAACTTTAAGGTACTAAAATGGTATATATTTCGCATTGCTATTTAACATCCAAATGCTTCAAACATGAATTTATAATTTTCTTCTAAGAGAGGGAACTTAGTCCAAAAGATCATAATTTTGGCACTTGCAATGCATTCGAAAGTCTCGTGCCTCTCTAAGTACAACTCATACTATCTTTTGATTTCCATCATACTCACGTCTGATATTTATCTACAGTATTGTTGCTTATACTATATAATCTTAATTGGCGATCGATCTAGTTAATCTTGGATATGTTTCTTGCAAACCCAAACATGAGATCTTTCTCTTGAAAAAAAAACATAATTAGTGAAGATATTACATTGTGAGTTGCAAGTTGGAGTAATCATAACTTGGACATCTCTTATTGAAACCAGTTAGTTGTCTGTGTGTTTATGCAAAAGTACATAATATCTAGCTATTAGGTGGAAGGGACAATAATTTATTTAATTAATCGAGCAGTGATAGTGACCTATCTACTTATAAGATTTTGTAAGAGTTCTAGGTCTTCAAAAAAGTATCTGAGAAGGATAAAATATGGATTGAACAGATTGGAAACCTATTGAAGTCTTTACCAATAAAACGAGGTCGAGTGTAGATTGGAAACAAGAACGGGTTAAAAAACGATATGAAATAAAAAAGAACACAATCACAACCACTAATTGAACAATCCATAATTAATAATTATGACTTTGCTGGTTCCACTTTGATCAATAATTATTGATTTAACCTGATGTATTTGGATCCTAATTATTGATATGATTTATCTTTCTTCAAAAAAAAAAAAAAACAGAAGTTATATTGATTATGTTGAAAAGTCATTTTCATTTTTATGAGAAATTTAAAAGTAATTTCTCAAACTTCAAATACCTGAGCAATAAACTGACAAAGAATTTAGAGGACTAATAAGAGGATTTAGGATTTAAATTTTAGATGAGATAATATGTTGAAAGTCTGCTTTTGATCGTCTACATCTAGGATTAGTTAATATCCAAATGAATCAAATTGTAGGTCTAACTACGAAGATATAGAATCTGTCGAAGTGAATCCTGAAAATCACCAAGACAAATTCATGCGACCATACCATTTACAACAACCCACCAATACATAGCAATGCATTTGCCTTCTTTCCAATACAAAATATAGGCATATGTCAAAGAAGATGGAGGATGTTGGCTTCTTTTAAGGGATTATTCTCTCATGCATTAACCAGAGTCTCTGATAATGCCCATTTCCTTTTCAAAGGGATTTATGCAGGGCGATATTATGGAAGGAATATTTCCTTCTAAAATGCCATTTCAGATGCTTCAGAGCACTCAGCTTTAAGCATAAAGTGGGCAGCAAATTGTTTGATTTTCACTCTATTATATGATTGATTGTTGTTATTGTTATGAGTGCTGCTTTAGTTTATATGCATCTGAAGCATAGAACTCAGAGATGAACTCAAGCAGTTCACAGTCCGTGTTGAACACCACAAACTTTCAGTAAAATATGCTTTTCTCTGTCTGGTTTTTTGGAGGCAATAATGGAAGACACTTAGATGAGCTCCAGTTTAAGATTTATAATCTCCTTGTGAGAATCGTTTAGATCTCGAGATATTTAATTATTATATCAACAGTGAGATCAAGTGGATAACTTTGTCTTCCAAAGTTATCCTCTTCTTCTTTTTCTTCTAAACAACACAATCCAATGCTTTAATGTCTAGAAAAAATCTCCCAAAATTACAGATTGAGAAAGAGATCGAGTGTTTGATTAGTAAGAAATGTTGTTTCCTCCAAACAAAAGAAGATTTTTAAGGAGTAATCCATGTATTAGCTCTCCCATACAACAATATATATCTATATAAATATATATGTAGAGGAAAAAAGGGGATTTTGAGTGACAACAAAAAAATTCCCTCGTAGTTGTTGTAGTTTCTCCAAAATGCAGCTAAAAATGTGATTTTTATTTGAGTTTCTTGCATTTTTCCCGGTGGCTAGCATGGCGTTGTCAGTCCTGGAAGCCGATCTTCTCCCAAATGGCGTTGCGGACGCGGCTGAGTTCGCGGCCTTTGAGGGTTCGCCCGACCCCCTCGTGCACCGAGAACGGCGATGCCTGGCTTTGGCACGCCAGCTCGTGCGGGGGGATCACCGGCCCCGGCGAACCGCCGCCGCCCCCTTCTTCCTCCCACCATCCCCTGTTCCTGCCGCTGTTTCCGCCGGCGTAGTGGCTTCCGAGTATCTTCGACCAGTCCGGTATGTTCACCGGCAACGAAGAAGACGCCCTCCCTCCTCCGCCGGGGCGATCCCCTCGCTTGCCGTCTCCCGCCTGGACCCGCGGCTTGGGAAGCTCGGCGACGCGGCGCGGCTCTACGGCGCACCCCCAGACGTCGGACTCCTCGAACTCTTCGATGTCGTAGCCCCCGTCGGAGATGGAGGCCGGCGCCGCGAAGAGGCGGTGCGCCCTGTGCTGCTTCCGCCCGGCCATCATCAGCAGGTTCCGCCTCTGCTATTCTTGCGATAAACAACTTCCTTACAAACTAATTTTACAAGTAAGCCCTCGGTTTCAGCCACTACGCGAGGCGTGAAGGCGCTATATCAAAAATGGAAGTTAAAAGAGGGTGATAAAGATAAAGAAAAAATTAGATCTTTTCTCTTCGTCGGCTGTTGATAATGATTTCAATAAGGGCAAGGGATTTATTTATAGAGAGAAGTAGTTGGCTATGGATAAGGCTCAACTTTCTCTCTCCAAATATGACTATTATGCCCTAATTACGCGTTTATTTTGACAAAGATGCCATGAAATAATAACCGTCGGATTGAAATTCGCAGGGCTAGATGAAGAAGATTGAATAGGGGGTAGTAAAGTAATTTCATAGTTACGTGGCGCCATTGCGCTGCGCGAGGGTCGGCGGGGGGTTGTGTCGCAAAATGGAGAGCGAGACACGCGTCGAGCAGGCAGTGGCAGAGCGCTAGGCCCTAGGCGCGCGCGGAGGGAGCACGTGGAGTGGGAGATCCTCTTCTTCTCACCAGACACGAACTTGATTGGGTGTGAGAGGATAGGAATGTGGGACCAGAGGAGGTCCACCACTGAATGGCAGAAGATCGATGGCGTGTGTGGGTGAAAGAGAAAGGATACGTGGCGCGGCGTCACTGGTTGGCGTACGTGGACGAGAACCTTGAAAGCTACTAATATCTTTTAAATAATGTTATTAATTTAAGGGGGAATACCACGAAGTGCTCCGATCATATTCGATTTCTTTTTGATACGTACAAAGTTCGAACCACGCTAAGTTTAAAAAAAAAAAAAATCAAATCAAACTTAGACAACGATTTTACGTGCTGTTTAATCATAAAATGTTTACCCTATTAGTGCTATTCATCGACCCCCCGTTTGCTTAATCCTGTACTATCCTCTCCGCAATCCCCGTGTCTCATTAGTAGTTTAAATGGCTCAGATCACATTCTTATTTGATCTGAACCGTTAAAATCTCTAATGAGACGCAGATACAAAGAAATTGTGGGATAGAAAATTCCATCCATTGAGCCTAATATATGCTTGTTCCATATTGCTCATTATTTTCATAAGAGTGTAGTCTCACAGAGGAAATCAAAGAGGCCCAAAGGCATTGATGAAAATCCCGTCTATTGGGCCTAATATATGCTTGTTCCATATTGCTTATGAAAATATTTTCGTAAGAGTGTAGTCTCACAGAGGAAATCAAAGAGGCCCAAAGGCAATGATGCAGCAGTAGATATCTTCTCAATTTCTCAAGCAGATAGAACTTTCACTTCTACTCCATGATCTAAACAATGTCAACCCCCCAATCTAATAGTAAAGCAACGATTCCTGAGAAGCAAATTATATCATTACTTTGCCTAATTGCACAAATTGGAAAGAAGTTGCTATCTTTGATTTCCATTTTGTGAGAAATTTGCGTCTACAACAACAGAGACAGCAACAAACCCAAAGAGTACAGGACGGCAGAGGCTGTAAGCAGTGATGCGCCACTGATCGCCTGGCTCATCAACTGCAGTAACGACTCCGGGCAACAGGATCAGTGGCGTATGGAAAAGAAGTTTTTCAAGTTGTGTATAATTTCTGCACTTCAAACATTATTGGCGATTCTGACTCTATAAGGAAAACCAATACACTAGAAAATTAAGGCCAAGCCCTGCATCGCTTGGACAATATTTCATTGTTGTTGTTGCACGAACTCGTCGAGTGCTGATGTGTCCAGAGCAAAGAACTCTTTAACAGCCGCTTGAACTGCGAGCCCCAGCTTCACAGCATCTTCCTTGCTAGGTGCCTATAGAAAAAAAAGGAAGATAAAAAAGGGTTCAATTATGAGGATGAAATGAAATATTTTGGATATAGACTGCATGTAATAACCTCAATGTTGAGAGGGAGAACTGGATCATGGAGTGACAGCCTTAGGAGAAACCATCCACCATGTCCTGATACTCTGACCTGTTCCATAAGCACGAACAAAACACCAGTTAGATTTTACATTATTACAAGACCCCCATTCGATTTGCAAGAGGAATTGTACTTGTATTTGAACAGTACGAAAATCTAATTCAGAAATTGGAATGTAAATAGCTAAATAAGTAAAATAAGATAATGTTCTATTCTAAAGACTGATCTGAATCAACCAAGAGGTTGGTAACTGCTTTAATAAAAACAACAAAAAGAACAAGCTCCTGAGATAAAACTAGGTCAGCTTCTAAGAATTCAGCAATAATTACAAATATATAGGTCAACTAATCAGTCTTGAGATTTACACCGGCCAGCTCTATCATGAAATGCATTCCTGAGTTGAAACTTCGGGTTCACTAGTTTCTTTTTTCGAAAAAAAATAAATAATCATCCTTCAATATAATATTTCAAGGGACACCATACAGTTGCAACTAATTTTGCTATGTTTCCTACGCTAAATGGCCAAAGGCCATAACCACATAAATTCAAGGTACCTCCTCAATACACAATGCATTTCTGTAAACCACTAAAAGCTAGAACCATCACATAGAAAGTTGACTGAATATGTCAATATCAATAAAAAAAAGATCAACTGGTCTCATAATTTCTTGGGCAAAAAAGGGGTAAGAACGTACTCCTTCATAATTGACAGGAGCTTTCTTCAAGTTTGGGTCCAAAGTTATTCTATTCTCCAAATGCTTCAAAACTGCATCTCCATAATCATGGAATGATCTGGAACCAGAAATATAGAGGAAATCAACTTATTACAGGTATCTGCTACATCAAAATGTCAAAAGAAATCAGAAATCAACAATCAGTTAAGAGAACCAAGCTTTTCATCAAAATCACGACCTAATCATTTTCCATTCAATCATTTCACATTGCTTCCACTGAAAGGATATAGAGGTTCTCCATGCTTTCCAGGTATTAACTCTTCAATATATGCATCATTCATCTTTAACTATGCATGATCTTGTTAGTCTTACCTACTTTATACTCTTGATTATGGAACATTGAAATCATGAGGTAACATTCCGAACAATAATTATCATGTTCCTTAGTCAAGTGTTGTCTGCCAGATTACTTATCTCTGGTTAAAATTGAAAAGTAAAACAAAAAAAACTAACATCCTTATTGACCCTCTAAATCAAATATGGCAATAATAATAAGTTTCTTTGGTACAATAGATTGACGGGGATGGAAACAGATGGGATCAAAATAAGAACACTAAGTAAACATTTTTAAGTGACTCCCATAAAGACCATATGGCAAAGACATACCCTCTAAGATCTGGATGGTTCAGATCAATCTTCAACCTTAATTCAGCTGCAACAGAAGGTTCTTCCAAACCCTCAACCAAATCAGTCAACACTTTGCTACCACTACTTGAACCTGAAGCTTTCTCAGAAGCAAGTTTGTTTAAGAGCTTGACCTGCATGCAGTATAGAACTTTGAGAAATAGATTAGAAAACTAGAAACAAGTATCAAAATTGTCCCTTTTCATCAAATTAATCATCTCTTGAGATCTATGTGTTATACCAATCTAGGCGCACACTGGAACTCTGACTCGCATACTTTGGCTTAGACGTAAGTAATTTTGCTGATAAGGCTGGGAATGAGTTTCAACATATGCTTCTACAGGTTTCTCTCAGCAGAACTAGTTTAGTCAGCTAAAACAGAAAGGATCCAATCCATTTAAAGAATTCAACCTTGAGCTCTCGAGCATGATGTGTTTGCGTTGGTTGGGACCATGGTGGAAAAGAGAACAGGATGCAGAGGACATAAATTTTATTACAGTAATAAAGTTACCCTATGGTAAGCTTTTTAAAATATACACCTAATAGTGGCCTAGTATGGCATGCCAAAGACAACAATCTAAATAACTATGCTAACTTCATACCAGAAAACTATTTGACAACTATTTTTTTTAGAAAAGATAACTATGAGAGCCCTCAAGCACTCACATTAGGGCAAAGGCAAATTTTAAACCAAGATTTAGCAACGACCTCCAAGACCCTTACCAACTAAGCTAGTTGACACTTTCATTAATATTGTTGTTGTTGTCGTCTTGTATTGCACACTGTAGCATGTATAGGAAGGAAATGAAGTTATATAAGTCAGATAACGGATCGAAGGAAGCTAAATGAGGAAGAAAAGAATGCTGACCCAAGTTTTATAATCATGATTCCTACTACTAAATTAATAACCTCACATGAAGAAATTGTGCATATAATGAACCTTCAGAAACAATGATTCGGCCACAAGAAGATTGCCATAATTGATTAAAGAATCATAAACAGAAAACAGCTATCTCATACTTTTGATTTTGCAACCAAAAAGTTAATGAAACTTGAACAGATTAGTAATTAACAATGGAGATACTGTTCCCATCAGATTCTTAGGTGTGGCAAAGGGTTAGAGAGATAATACATATACCTACCATGAGGAATGCTCCATCGTCAAGCCAGTGATTCTCCTTTAAAGCTCCATGGCCACTTGTTTCAATCGCTAAATGTGATTCTTCACCCACAGAATTCTGCAATGATTTCTTTCAGTCTCAGATTCAGCAACATGAACCACGCATTTGAAAAACAACAATCCATTAAGACGACAATTCACAGAGAAATACGATCAAGTCCTTCATTTTTTTCATAATGTGGATCAAGAAAATTGCGCAAAAAGGAATTGAAATCAGAAGGTAACAAGAATACTCTGTAGCAGACTGAAGTAGTATTTGATGCACCTCTACACAATTTCAGTGACCTTAAATTCTAGAGCTTAAGTACAGTAAACCTACAAAATTCTAGTTCAATAAAAGTATTTTTATCATGTAGATAAAATGAGAAAAGACCAAGAAATTTAGTCTATCAGATGCAATAATCATGCTTGTTGGATATTTACCAAGCGAATTGCCTCATCAATTACATTTTTGTAGCCTCGTTTGAACCTGTGATGTTTTCCACCTACAAGCAACAAGAACAACGGTTACACAAAATGCTTCTGCAGTAAAGCATGTATAAAAGTCATTACCAAGTTTCTTCTCAATGAAGGTTGTTAAGCCATCTGAGGTAACACTGTCTGTTACGATAGTAGTCCCTGGATGCTACAATTAAAAAAAAATGACGAAAATAAACATATGAATCAAGCTTCAAAGATATGAAATATGTTTTTCATCTTCTCCATCTTACTTCCTTGAGAACTATTGCAGACAGCAAAGCAATCAGTCGATTCCGGTTAAACTCCCGCCCATTTGAGTCTACAGCAGCAGACCTGAAAACAAATATGACATAAGAGACTAATTTGGATGCATACTTTCACGATATCTATGAATCAATGCCACCTGTCAACATCTGTATCAAATATGATACCCAAGTCTGCCTTATTCTCAGCAACTGCCTTTGTTATTGCTTTCATAGCATTTTTGTCTTCAGGGTTGGGAATATGATTTGGGAAGTAACCTGGTGTCAAAATAAAAGTAGGATAATGGAACAAGTGCGACAGGTTTTCTTCACATGAAGCTATTTTTTAACAAGCACACATGAATGTTACCATCAGGCTCCAAGAACTGGCTACCAGTAGTAATAGCGCCTAAAGGCTCAAGCACTTTTCCCTGAAAAAACACTACCACAAGTTAAGAGAATAAGAATGAATAAACAAGTCCTAGTCCCAAGAGGGACAGGATATCAATAGTGAAGGGTTCTGAAAATATTTATATATGCATGATTTCTATTTGAAGGGGTGATATTACAGCAAAAAAGCCACCAGCACCATTCCCTGCATCAACAACAATGTGAAATCCCTCCAAAGGCTTCTCTGGAAATAACAGAAAAACAACTTTAGTGCACGTGAAACTTGAAACAAGAGAGGGATGTGTCAAACTTGAAAACAATGAAGTTTTTCTTTCTTAAGACAATGTATTATTTGCATGCAAGGAAGAAGATGGAAAAGGACTGTTAATTAAAACATAAGTAGATAACCATAAAAATCAATAAAATGTTTAGATTGAGGAAGAATTAAACAACTTTGGTGTACGTGAAACTTGAAAGAAGAGACTGATGTGCCAAACCTGGAAACAATGAGTTTTTTCTTTCTTAAGACAATGTATTATTTGGTTGCAAGGAAGAAGATGGAAAAGGACTGTTTATTAAAACATAAGTAGATAACCATAAAAATCAATAAAATGTTTAGATTGAGGAAGAATTAAAGAACTTCAGTGTACGTGAAACTTGAAAGAAGAGAGGGATGCGCCAAACTTGAAAACAATGAAGTTTTTTCTTTCTTAAGACAATGTATTATATGGTTGCAAGGAAGAAGATGGAAAAGGACTGTTCATCAAAACATAAGTAGATAACCATAAAAATCAATAAAATGTTTAGATTAAGGAAGAATTAAACAACTTTAGTGTACCTGAAACTTGAAACAAGAGAGGGATGTGCCAAACTTGGAAACAATGAAGTTTTTTCTTTCTCAGGACAATGTATTATTTGGTTGCAAGGAAGAAGATAGGAAAGGACTGTTTATTAAAACATAAGTAGACAACCATAAAAATCATACCATTCCTTCTTAGATATTCCCCCTAAAACCTCACAAGTTTTTATCTGATAATGTTGGAATCATTATTCCAAGAACCAAAAAAAGGAGTTGGAATTGTAACTCTAAGAAATAAATACATGAAAACAAATTTCTATTATATTCCTCCTCCATTCCGTTCTTTAAGAATAGCTATTTGATAGAGTTGAGACATAATATAACTATGGTTTAAAGGAGAACTCTTGCATCATTTAAATAGGATTCAATCTTAACCACCTTATAACTAAATGTGGAACTAAACCTATTCAACAAATCTCTAATAATTATTACCAATACTTCTGGAACTCACTATCAAGTTGGAGAATACTTATCATCTATGACTAAGTGGATACATAGTAAGTTAAAAGTCTTATTGACGAATACAGAAATATTTGACACAAAAAAAAAACCACAAGTGCAAAGATTGAGAAACATGAAATCTGTTAGTCCATCACACATTTTTTTTTATTTTTAACGATGTTTAATTGAAGTGAGTATTTGTGTTTGACAAGTTAGTTGGGTTTGCAGGTTGACTTGGTCAAGCAAATGGACTAGATGGATGGATCAGCTAGGAAGTATTTAGACCGTGAAAAAATACCTAAAATATTTGTAAATTTGGGTAGAATGTATAATATGTGCCTAGGTCAAAGTGACACCTAAGAAGCCCAAAAAATGAATTCCAACAATTATTATTCACCATTGGTTGACCAAACATCTTGATTTATTCCAGTGAGCACCATTGGTTGACCAAGCCAATTTTTTTTGGTCAGCCAAACAATGCATAACGATTATCAAGTGATTGTTGCATGATAATTATCCATCAATTAATTTGAAGGTGCTTTGGTCACTCAATTTCTCGCTCTCCTATGTGCCACTGTATACTTTTTAGAGTGAAATTGAATTGCTTCTTTTTTCTCTTTTTGTACTCATATTCCATATCCTTGTAAAGAGAGAAAAGATTGTCAAAACATTTATCTAAAGGTTGTTGTCTACTTAGATCGGTTCTAAGAATTGTGAGATTGTATTCACAAGATTGTAAAGAGCTTTCTTGCTCAGTTGGTCATTGATAGTGTGATTTTCCTTTGGGAAAGTGTCACACCAATGGTTTGAAATCTTGTACCATGTCGAGCAGCATCAAATTGTTTTGATAACCTACCAAAACTTGATATTTATTGATACAGGTAATGCCTTTCTTTTTATGTTCTCCTTTTTCTACAATTCCCTCTCATTTCTATTATTATCCCTCTTTTTCACACAATTTTCTTCTTGTTTTGTCAAATTGCCTTTACCTTTTTCTTAAAAAAGGATTGAATAAGTCATGTACCTATTGTCTTCATATTGCAAAACTTTATTGAGATTTCAGAACACGCAAAGTCTAGACCCTTGAAACTGACTGAACATATCTGGAAGCATTATGATCAGAGTTCATAGCAACAAATAAAGAGATTGAATCATGACAATGATAACTCTAAATTAGTATAATCTACCTTATCCGAGATGCAGATATACATGGACAAATGGTCACAATATGTAGTAAGTTGGATTGTGCTCTTATCAATAAACATTGGTTAGAAGCTGAGTTATGAAGTTTTGCAGAGTTCACCCCACCTGGATGCCTTTCAGATCATTCAGTCTGTTTGGTTTCTATTTTGGATGAAGGCATTCGTGTTCTTAAGCCCTTCAAGTTCTTTAACATGTGGGCTAAACATGATACTTTTTCACACACGGGAGCTTCTAAATGGGGCAGCATATAAGCAACAAGTTCAACATGGCACTGACCAATTCCGCCTTGGGGAAATTTTATAGTTGCTGAAAAGTGATTTGAAGGAGTTGAATTCTATGCATTTCCAGCATATCTCAGCAAGAGCGGATGCTGCTTGCCAACGTCTGGAAGAAGTATAGGAAGCTGGACTAACAAATGGCACTATGGCCGAAAACTACAAAGAATTACAGCATGCTACAACTCATCTTAATGCCGTGGAACACAATTTTTGTATGCAGCGAGCAAAGCTGGGGTATTTCAAACAAGTTGACCGCAATTCCTCCTTACATGCTCTTGTTAAGAGGAATAACTGGCAAAACAAAATCACAGTAGTGGAGAAACTTGGTGGCAGTCTTACGACGTCTTTTGAGAAGGTCGAGTATTCATAGCCCACTTTCAAGGTCATTTAGGTACTGCTACTGACCCGACAGCTTTCTCACTCGTGTATGCAGTTTGGCCGACATATTTAAGTAGATTATCAAGCTCAGCTAGTCCGTATTCCAACAGGAGATCAAGACAATGCTCTTCCACATCGGTGATCAACGGGCGTCAGGCTTGGATTGGTACGGATCTAAATTTTTCAAGCAAGCTTGGGACATGGTAGGGGCAGATTTTATTTAAGCAGTCATGGAGCTCTTCAATAGTGGCAAATTGTTAAGAAGATGGAATCATACTTTGATAGCTCTTGTTCCAAAATCAGCACATGCTAGTAAATTAGCACATGCTACACGGTATTCTACAAGATGATTTCTAAGCTTTTGGCTGGGCATATTGCTAATATATTGGATAGCATCCTTCATCTGTCTTAGGAAACTTTTGTGCAAAGTCAGCTCATTACATATAACATTCACTTAGCACGGGAATTATTTCGAAAATATAACATGATGCATATCTCTCCCAAATGCATTATGAAGATTGACCTCCAGAAGGCGTTTGATTTAGTGCATCAGGATTTTTGCATGAGGCGCTTATCGGACTGCATTTTCGTGAGTAGTATATTCCATAGATTATGGAGTGTGTGACTACCACATCTTTTTCGGTGGCCATTAATGGTAGGAATTTTGGGCTTTTTAGAGGGGCCAAAGGACTACATCAAGAGGACCCACTATCGCCTTATTTATTTGGTATCTGTGTTGAGGTATTTGGGAGACAGAGGCAACAAAGTATACTAAGATAGGGTTTCAATTTCCATCCAAGTGTGCTCACCTCAGATTAGTACACCTAGCTTATGCAGATGATCTACTTCTCTTTTGTCGGGTGATACTAATTCGGTTGATATATTGTCTTCTTGTATAAGGGGTTTGGGGCAACAACAAGACTTCAAGTGAATAGACTTAAGTCAAACATTTATCTAGCTGGAGTTGATGGCATAACCAGCAAGAGGTTTCTTTCCATTACTGGTTTTCAAGAGGGTTTTGTGCCTTTTCGATATTTGGAAATTCCACTAGCTGCTGCACGTATTCAGATTTCTAATTACAACCCCATACTTGATTCTTTGATCCAAAGGATCAATGCTTGGCCACAGAGGACGCTATCCTATGCTGGCAAGGCACAACTCATCACTTCTGTGCTACAGGGAGTGGAGTGTTTCTGGTTGTTCATCTTGCCAATACCCTAGGGTGTCATTGATCGCATTTACAACATTTGCCAGCCTTTCATGTGGACATCTAAGTATCCTCCAGTGTCATGGATGGATATGTGCAGACCTAAGGATGAAGGTGGCATGGGATTTCGGGACTTGCAAGCTTGGAACCTAGCCCTCCATACTAAGGTCCTTTGGCAGATACAAGCAAAGGAGGACGCCCTTTGGATCAAATGGGCTCATCATACTTATGGCGAGCTAGGGATGGCAATGGGGCGGGTTCGGGGCGGGTTTGTCATCCCCATCCCCGAATTTTAGCCCCGTCCCCATCCCCGCCCCATACCCGGATTTGTATAATCGGGGAATCCCCGCCCCGATCCCCGCGGGGCCCCATACCCGCGGGGAATCCCCATCCCCGACTATGGGTGTCGGCTCGGGCTCGACCGAGTTTGGAACTTTGGGCTCGAGCTCAGCCACTTAATCACGGGCTAAAGCTCGGCTCGAAAAATCAAATTAAAATGAAGACATACTGCTGCCAATGGTGAGATTTGAACCTTCAACCACAAGGAAACTTAATAAGTTCCTCTAGCCACAAGAACTTACACAACTTATTACTTTTGTTTAAGGTATTAATTATTTTAACTATACTAAGATTGAATTATGCCAGCTCGAAAAAGCTTGACGAGCCCTCGAGTCA
>JBBPFQ011104664.1:0-10055 GCA_037974815.1 Kaempferia elegans | reverse complement strand
GATAAGTCTTCATTAAGAACAAATTTTAGGGACCCAAAAGAAAGAATTACTTATTTAGATCTAGTTTATTCCTTTATTAATTAGGAATAAAAAAGACGAGGTTGTGACATGTACATCAAAGTCATTCATGTTGTACAGGCATCTAGATGAAAGACAACTTCTGGCTATATAATTTTGCTTCTCCTTTATATTCCATTTTAGAGGTACCCCTTCAAATAAGAGCCAGTAAATCCTATCAGTTATTGATTATGTTTTATTTTCAGAAAAAGAAAGTGGCAATTAACTACCAGGTAAATGGACATGAAACATCTGAATTTTTATGTCAATTTCTGTTGTATACCAGAACATCTGAAATCAACTTATTAGAAGTTACAGATTGTGATGTAACCATAATAACACATGCATGTGAACATGCCATTTGAGCATCAGTTTTTTCCTCTTGAAAATAAAATGAAGCAGGTTTGCTATAATGTTGGGATGGCATAACTACAAGCTTCAATATAAAGATGATGTCACACATCTTTTGAATTTTTCTTCTTTTCTTTTTTTGACTGAAAGGTGCTCCTAGTTCCTATTGAATAAAGCATACATTGTAGCAATGAGTTAAATATATGGAAGTATAAATGAGGATTGATCATGATCAGTGAACCACTTTCCACACAAAAACAAAAAACACCATATCTTCAGGTATGCACATTATTTTAGAGAAGAAAAGACAGGAACCAACATCATTAAGGTCCGCAGTCGTAATAACATCAAAATCTTTAGGTACTCTCTTCAATACAAGATCTCGTACACAACCTCCAACCAGATATGCATCATAGCCTACAGAAGCATTAACCGATAACAATGTTGTCTCAGTCCACAGCAAAAACAATATTATATGTAACAATATAAAGGAATCAAGATTTATGTTTTGTATTGACTGCCACATGAAAAGGATTATAAAATAATCAGTAATAAGATAGCTCATTGATGTCAACACCAACAAAATCATAGATCTAACACTCATGAAAATCGAGACAATACTCCCTCATGTATAAAGGTGGAATATCATTGGAAGAACAATAATTCTATTGGGTTGGATTTCAAGTGCTGAACATTGTTCATTTACAAGGTACCAAATTTAATTTTAGCACATCTTACGACCATAGTCACATGAACAAACCGAGGTGGTAAATTAATGTCTAGCAAACTATTTGCATTGTCTTATTAGGGATAAAACAAAGGAGTGGATTCATTGGCTTCCATGGGTACTATTGCGGTACAACATAAATTACCATTCAACTACTAAGATTAATAAGTATGAGACGACATGAAGTTGACAAAGACATACATACTTGGGAGTAAGTGTTGCAACTTTTGAAAGAAAGAAATTGCTTATGTAATTCTTAAGCTAGAATGAAGCATCTTGCAAACAAGCATCGTTCAGAGAGAGTTTGCAATAGGAGTGCCTCTTTGTATACGCAAGTTCCAGTTCGAACTTCCACCTCTATAAAGTTGTGACAAAAATTTTAAAGCCCCTACAGGTATTGGAACATATAGTTACTGACTTGAGTTTCTTCAAGAATCTAAAATATAATAAACCTTGTATTCCATGTGTCTTGTTTGATGAAGAAATTAGTGACAACTTTAATCAACATCTTCCTATAGTGAATTTTGATGGAGAAATCAAGCTTCACCTCACCCAATTTTAGAAACTAATAAAATTTGTGGTCAGCTTAATGATTCAATGGGACAACCGAATATTGAAGATTCAGCATGGGAGTCATATGACACAGTTCAAGAAAGGTTATCAGAATTTATTGTTTAGTAACCTCTACGACAATGTTGTTTTGAATGACAGTAGAATTATATGATCTAAAAATAGATACATTTAAACAATCCCTTTAGACATTAGCCCCAATAGTAGATCACTTAATAGAATAAATAAACTCTTTAGAATTAGTAATAATAAATTATCATTTAGAACTTTTATAATTAGAATTTATTATTGTTGAGAAGAAACTCTTAGATGCCTATAAATAAAGAAAATGTGTAGCCATTGATAAGATTGCCAATTTTTATTCAACAAAAACGAAAGCAAGAATGAAAAAATGAACCTTTTTTCTTAAGTTCACCCAAAACAATCCTGGTTGGCTTGGGTATCATCAATCCGCTAATACCCAGCTCCTTCGATCTCATGACTTTCCACTCCAATTCCCGAATGCCATCACTACCTACTTAGAACAAAAACCATGTCACGACTGCAAATAGCATTCTTTATTGTTTGGAAGGAGAAGCTGCAAGCTCATGGAACCTACTTCCTGCATTGGGCATAGGCGGAGGAGACGAGGGCGGAGAGGAGGCCGGACCGTCTCCGACGAGGCTGTCGAGATCGTCCAGTGTTTCTACGGCGGCAGTGGGAACCGAGGAGCTCCGGCGACGGGCGCAGAGCGCCAGAGAACGTCGGAACGGGAAGGAAGCTCTCGAGACGGCTCCGAAGCCGGCGACAGCCATCTCGAGCTCTAGGGTTTGAAGCGCCGTGGTCGAGAGAACCCTGGGCCCTAGACGGTGCTCCGGAGGCGGCGACGATAAGAACTGACACTGGCAACTTCCCTCCTTCTGAATAGGTAATCAATCCCACCGTACGATCAGCCGATTCAAAGCGTGCTCAGCCAACCGATGCAACCATTAAACAGACGCATATAACAGGGATAGTATTTCCGGTTCATATATATATCGGATTTAAATGTAACAGTATAACTATATTTACATATCGAATTTAAATGAACAGGGCTGCCCTCTTCTCTTCCGGTTCCAGTTCGATATGATGATCGTCGCCGTCCTCGGAATCCAATCGCCGTCGAAATTTACAGTGGTTGTAGAACAAGCAGCTCGTGATGGCGTCGAGGACGAGGAGGAGGCTGTGGACGTACGCAATCAAGTAGGCCTCCCACACCATCTCCCCGTTCACCTTCCCTCCGCCGTCGAGGTACGGTCTCACCACCTTGTATTGGAACAAAGCCTCCGCCAGTGCCATTCCCAAGTCGGCGGGCAAGGCCAAGGCCAGCGCAGTCTCCGCCCTTCCCTTCGTAAGCACGCAGGCCTTCACGAGCGCCTCCCAACCCAAGCACCCCTCCGTCGTCGCCACGACGATGGATAACTTGCAGACCGCGATCGCATTTCCAATGGCCACAGCGCTCAGCATCAAGCCCGTCGCGGTGAGCAGCAGCGCCCAGGTGTTCGACGTCAGTCCTGCTATTTCTGCTGCGCTGAAGACGAGGCAGAGCGCGGAAAAGACCGCCGCATTGAGGACGACGATCACGGAGGAGCTGAAAAGGTGGGTGAGCAGGGCGGAGCGGTAGCTGCGCCGGCACGACGGCAACTGGGGAGAAAAAAGACGTCGTCGCCAACAGGGCTGCCCGTTAATTGTCCGGAAAATCAATACTTTGGCCAACAGCAAGAACGTGAGCGTGAATGGAAGCGTAAAGATGAAAGAAAAGATCGTCTGTGCCAGCTTGAGGTTGATCCAGGAAGATAACCCAACGTCTGGAAATCTTGCAGCTCTGAAGAGAAAACAGAGGTGGCCGTAGATGATACGGTGGAGGATGGGGTTGGAGCAGGAGAGGAAGGCTTGTGAAAGGAGGATAGATAAGGAAGCAGGGAAGACGAAGAGACCAGCAATGGAGGTGAACGTCTGGTAGTTACACAAGAAAGTATTCAATGATTTTCTCATGATCTTGGCGGCCATCTTCCTGCAAGCCTCGTCAGAGGTATGAATCAGCTAGGTATAAATCAGCCAGTTCCAAGGAAAACAAAATTAAATTAAAAGTTTAAGAATTTAAGATCCTTTGTATTCTATAGCAGGAAGTCATTGGCAATTTTGCAGTGCAAATTAACCTAACTTGCCCACCTCTTTTAGACTAATTATTCCACAATACAGATGCTACTTCCTTGTCTACATTAAATTGTGCCAAACTTTTTGGACTGAAAAGAGCATAGTTATTGGTGGACTGATTCACTGATTCTCTCTTGCCCACTCCTTCGTTACTTTTACCCACTTCTTATAAGCCTAATTAATTCCTTAAAACATTATTGTGAAGTAGGATCGATGCTGAGAACAAGATAGTGACGTTTCCAGGCATTTCGTCGCAGCAAACAGAATGGCAGGTGTGACACAACTAAATGGTCTGCGAATGTTAATTCCAATCCATGGTGTGATGTGACGGAGAATCGATTAACATGTTCATGACTTAAGTCCAAAAGATCTCCTGATATGGGACTGAATCGCTTAAAGTTAATATCATTAAAGTGTTGTAAATTGAGCTGAATTCAATCGGCCGTCGTAACATCTGATGTTCCAATTGGGTAAATTCAAAGTCTAAACACCATTGGCATAAACCTAGGCCGGTTCCTAACAAATCACTTGTGGAGCGGTTGAGGGAACGGTAGATGAGCCTGAAAGCAGGCTCCGCTGTCTACCGGTCTTCCCTCGCATGTCCTCGTTATTACGACCAGTAGCTGTAACTCTTCTATCAAACTCCATTAATCCTTCCTTCGTCCATCTCCATGCTCTCGCCTCCTCCCTCCCTCCTCCACCTGCCTAGTTAGCTCATGCCTCCGCGCCGCCCGGACCAACGACGATTCGCCCGCGCGCTCCTCCCTCTCCTTGCGTGGCTATGCGGCATGTATTGCAGTCTGCTTTCCGTCTCACTCTATAGAAACTCCACGCTTCTTCTCACCCCACCTTTCTTTCATTGACTAAAGTGCAGTTGCTCTTAGCCTGCGCTATGGTTACTACGGCGACCACAAGCTCGTGCTGGGGCCCAACACCTCGCGAATGATCAGGACCAGTTCCCTCTTCGTCAAGCAACTGAAAGCCCAAGGCGAAGCCAAGCAAGGAGTCTTGCTTTATGGATTCGACGAAAATCCGCAGCTCACCTCGGGAAACAATTGGACCCTCGCCAATTATTTGTTTGTGGATGCTTACGATCGCAAGGTAATTTTGTTTATAAATTTTCTTCCTTACGCCGGTTTCAATCGACTTATCATAGGACTTCAGGGAGTCTCTTTGTGGTTGAACACGGGCTCTAGAGTTTGGTTGGAATGGAGAGTGTCGAATGGTGGTGATAGTTACGCAGACATGCTTGTGATTTTAATCAAAGGTAACATTTCTATGATCTGTCCTCCTCTTTCAGATTTCCTCTTTGATTGAGTGTGTGTTTGTGTGATAGGAGAACAAAACTTGGAGGAGCTGGAGAGATTTTCCACAAGCTTCCATAACTATATAGGAAATTCTAGGAATGGTGAGTGAACATTTTACATATAAATGGTTGTAAAACTAATCCGAAGATGTTTAGTTCTTCTGACATTTGTATTTAGGTTCCAAAGAAGAATATATTATCTCTGAGGACAGTACGTATTATCTTGGTGTCATCAATTTAACACCTCGGAGCGTTATTATGAACATGAGTATAACAGTAGCATCAAAAGTTTACGACACCAGTAAGGCAACAAGTGTCTGCTCGACAAGTAGTGGTGCCTGCAAGCTTAAGCTTCCATTTCCCAATACTAAATATTATGTTTTAACAACGTCAGGCGATGAGGTAAGTAAACTTAAGACTGTAAAGATTAATCTCTAAAATGACGAAAATTAAATAGGTGTTTGTTTAATTTTCCAGGTTACCAACATTGAGCTATCTTTCATAGCCAGATTAACTGCCTATTTCATAATCACAGGTGTCTAATTTCCTTGCTCAATTCTCCCTGCACTTCGCAACCCTTGAATAGTTTACTGATTAGTTTTTGTTCAGTCGTTATAGTGGTCATCCTTTGGATACTACTGAAGTATCTTGGAGCACTTCGGCCTGAGCAACCTAGGCAGGAGTATCAAGTTGCAGAGACAGAGACAGAGACAGACCCGATCGTTCCGAGGAAGGTGATGGCTTGTGCTTATGGGGCGACTGAAGAGGAGCCTGAATCGAGTGTGTGTTGCTCCTCAGAGGACTTGTATGACGGGAAGATTTGTGTGATCTGCTACGATGTGAGACGCAATTGCTTCTTCACTCCTTGTGGGCATTGTGTTACTTGCTACTCCTGCGCACAGAGGTAAACTAAATGGCTTTAATTTACTGTCATTTGAGCTGAATGACTAATGGTTGTATCTGGATTTGCAGGATCATGGAGGAAGATAAAAAGGTTTGTCCAATCTGCAGAAGATTTATTCACAAAGCAAAAAGGTTGCCGACTTCATAACATGAACAATCATGGAGCTTGTTTACGTGAATGCACATGCACATTGAGCCTTGATGAAGATCTATTTTTGGTTGTTGGTGTTCAACAAGATACCATACGTATATATCAGATGAATTGGTGCGATGCTAACAAAAACATTGCATTAGAGGTTATTTCTAAGAATTGGTGCAATATCAACAAAACAATTGCATTGAAACTCCAACATAAAGACAACACTTCCTAGCAAAGGCAGACAACGTATACAATATTTGTCATCATTTGTGGCTGAAGCTCCTCAACTTTGAAACAAGTGAAAATGGCTCAATACGAAATGGTGAAAATTTGATAGTTGAAGAAGATAATGGGACAAGGTTCTATTTTGAATTCATTAAGAAAATAATCATTGAGCACTGATGACTGCTCGATTTCTTCTTACAATGTCATCCAAAATTTGACAGGTTCTTTCAGTTTCCACACACACACACAAATATCCCATCCTTGACGACTCTTATTCAAAATCCTTCTTTTCTGAAACTACTGTTAGATCATAGTTTTATGGAACAAAAAACATATTGTTGCAACCATTATTCACAATGATGTTAGTCCTCGTAGCACCTACTCATGTCGACAAATTAAGGGGTTCTTCAGATTCATCAGAATTGAAAGAAAATATGTCAGCAGGCACTCTAGTGCAGTCATTAGTACTACCATTGAACTTGGAATGGCCCACTTGACGGTGTTGATCAAGATAGATCACTATGACAGTGATATCATCATGAAAGTGGCGCCTAATTCCTTTCTCAATCTGTCTGATATCATTGTATCTCATCTCTCTTTTCCTTGCAGCCTCACTGAGAGCGGCTTTGGCCAATCGCTTTGCTATTCCCTGCATTAGTTTGGAGAAAGAAACAACTTGTATCTTTTGTAACTATTGAACTGTATAGAAAGCATTCTAGATATTAGGGAGCTAAAAAGATTACTGTTCTTGGATTCTTGAAAACAATCTCAGCTGCAGCTTCATCACTTAATTGCTCCCATAGACCATCTGATGCAAATATCAAAAATAAGTCATGTGGCTTAAGCTTTTGAACCCTTATCGATGGCTCCGCACTGATGACAGCTCTCTTCAATGGAATAGGAGAAACAAATTGCCGGAATAATGGATCTCTACTGAACTCAGGTTTCTTGAGGTAGATGTCCCCAATAGCCCTAGACACCTAAGAAGCAAGAAGAATGCCACTTAATATTCAAAATAACAACTAATTTATGCCAAAACAATGTATAAAGTAGCTGAATAAAGATCCAATCTACAATCCAAATTGTTTGGCCGGAATAACATAAAAATACCAGTTCAGATATATTCATTATCACCATAATCTATTGAACATAAGGCATATAGTAGGTCAACTAGTACATTATGCTCGGATGCACAGGAAAAGAAAAATACATAATGCCTGCTAGCAAACGTGAAACAACGGCACCTTTTACATCCACATTCCATTGACCAAAACAGTAGTAAAGAACAATGGAATATTTTTTACGACTAACAATCTCAGTCAATAAAATTGTACCTAGTTCACAATGCAGATGCGAACGAAAAGATAGTTAAGTGTTCTTTATCCAATTTGCACTGGTCCTTGCCCGATTTAGCCACAATTGTTTCTTAATTTCTCTCTCATATCTTATATTTTTATGATGAATTCCTATTTAATGTGTCTATATAGATCCTGCTCATGGATTAATAAAAATGTGTAAAATCTCAATTTGCTTTTGTCATTCTATGAGTCTCTTTTTACTGATTATCTTTTTTTCCCCATACATTCATTTTCACTTCTCTAAATTCGTTTGCTCACTGCATTCTCCTCAACATTCTCTGATTTATATGTAAATTTAGTATCTATTTTTCTTTTCATACATTTCTTTTTCCCTAATCACTTCTATAAATCCTTATAATCATTATAATAACAGACTATATCAATTATAAATTATTTCCCTCACAAATGTTGCCAAAGAAGGCACTGCAAGTTCAGTATCAAATTAAAAAAAAAAATGAAATTATATACAAAACAGTTATGCAAATCAAATTAATAATTTAATCATATCCCTAGTGTGGTAGCATCGTTGCTCCCACAATATTTAACAGCAATCAAGATCATCTCCTCAGAAATAGCATAACTCAAAGTAAGTTCCAAATTCCACTTTAATATTCAGATGAGTTGAGAATGGTTGTGCTGTAAAAAAACCAAATGTGTAAAATGGAAATCTAATGAAATATCTGATACATATATGTTTAGCAAGTCCTTTTGAAGCTTTTGAGGAACTGTAAGAACTTATTTCTTTATTTAGGAGAATAAGTAGTGATACAAATCCTCCGATAAGCTTTTGAGGTACTATTGTTGGTGCAATTGTCCACAGGTCAACTTGACCAAGTTGACTAAGCTTGAGTTAGATCAAACTTGAATCTTGTGTTTCGATGTTTGACAATATATGGGGAGATTGCTGGTGCAATTATCCCCGGGTCAGGTTGACCCATTTGAATAAGTTTGAGTTGGCTCAAGCTTGTGTTTCGATGTTTGACAATAGATGGAGATTGTATGTGCAATTGTCTATCTGGGAGATTATCGAACAAAAGTCAAGTAGATCAAGGTTGACACTAGGAAAGTCCTAACTAAAGGTTAGGTAAGGGCAAGTACAACGGAAAAGTTGGCAGAAGAGAAAATCTAAGTGGGTCGGTGTTGACCAGGCATTTGGTGGTGAAAGCCATATGAGTGAAGCCAAATAGTTGTGAAAGCCCTGTTGAGTGAAGTTGGGTAGTTGTGAAAGCCCTGGTAAGTGAAGTCAGCCAATTGGGAAATCCAAGTGAGTGAAACCTGATGAAAGCCCTGATGAGTGAAGCCGAGCAGTTGTGAAAGCCCTGGTGGGTGAAGTCGGGCAGTTGGGAAATCCAGGTAAGTAAAGTCTGGTGAAAGCCCCGGTGAGTGAAGTCAAATAGTTGGAAATCTAGGTGAGTGAAGTCTGGTGGAAGTTCCGGTGAGTGAATCCAGACAATTGTGGAAGCCTTAGTGAGTGAAGCCTGACATTGGAAATCCAGGTGGATCAAGGTTGACCGGACATCTGGTGTTTGGAAGTCCAAGTGAGTCATGGATGACCGGACACTTGGCATGAGACGGTAAGTCCAAGTGGGTCAAGGTTAACTGGATACTTGGCGCTTGGAGAAAAGTCCAAGTGAGTCAAAGTGTTGATCGGACACTTGGTGATAAGTCCTACCAGGTCAAGGTTGACCGGATGCTAGGAAAGATGGAGTTCCAATAGGTCAAGGTTGATCGGATGTTGGGCTTGACTTGATTGTTCAAGTTAGAGCTTGGCCAATCGATCAGTTGATCGATTAAACCAATGCCAATTGATCAACTAATTGATTGGCTATAGTTTTCTCGTGATTTCGCGAGAGAACAAATTGAAGCTGGATCGATTAGCTGATCAATTCAGTGCTCCCCAATTGATGAGTTGATCGATTGGGGCTGTGTTTCTTGAGGAGCGCAAAGGCACATAACCACTTTGAATTAATCAGCTGGTCGATTTAGGTACCAATCGATTGGATTGTGATCGTTACACACACAGATTTTAAAGGGCATGCGTTGAGGTAGGTCATTGTTCAACTCTTCTCTCCCGATCTTCTCTGACGAGCTCAACCAGTTCTTGACGCTTTCTTGGGGACAAGTGTTGTTGTACTTCCAAGAGTCAAGAGGCATCCACAAGCTACAAGTGATCGAAAAGCAAGGTTTTGTTTTGTATTCATGTATTTATTTACTTGCTTCGAGTTGTATTCTTGTGTGAGTTTG
>JBBPFQ011104554.1:0-10057 GCA_037974815.1 Kaempferia elegans | reverse complement strand
TAGGACAAGATCTACATCATACAACGCCTTGAGTTAGCTAGACACACACACACACACACACACACACACACACACACACACACATATATATATATATATATTGATTTTGAATCCACATTCCTTAAGGGATTATCAAAATTTTCATACCACTGCTTTGGTGTTTGTTTCAAGCTGTATAATGACTTCACTAATCTACAAAACTTATTTCTCAGTCCTAGCAAAAAAAAACACCTTCAAGTTGCTCTATGTTGATTTTTTCTTATAAATCTTCCATTTAGAGAGGTTATCTTTGCATCCATCTAATGTATTTCTAGTTTTATAAAGCGATGATAGTCAACAATATTCTAATATAAATTTTTCATGATGTCGGAGAATATGTATCAAAGTAATCAAGACTTTCTCATTGTTAGTAACATTTAATTACTAATCTTGTCTTATAATTATCAATTGTGTCATCCGATTTTATTTTCTTTTTATCGATCTATTTAGAACCTAACAGTTACTTCTCAGAGGAAGATCCATAAGTTCCCAATTGAGACTTTGTTAAACAAAGTCAATTTTAGATGTAATTGCCTCTTTTCAGTGAGGTCCATCATAAAAGCTTACTGTTTTTGAGTAACTTTTAGGCATAATTTTCAACATGAAGCAATAATATCCATTCTGTAGAATTTTTCCACTTGAACGAACACTTTTACTTCATCTATGGTCAACCTCAATTGATTCATCATCATCTTCTTTATCTTGTTTTTCATATGCTCATTTTGTGGAATTTACTTCCCTTGGGTCTTATACGGAAACACATGCTTGAAGAAAGAGACATTTCTTGATTCTATTATCGAGTTCTGTATATATCCAGTAATTGTGAGTCATATACAAAAAACCAATATGCACTGCTATTATGTTCATATCAAATAAATATGGAATCCATAGTTTTTAGTCTTATCTTAATCTTTTTTTAATCATGCATCAAAACTTTAGCAAGACACCGCTACATTCACAAATGTAGGATAGTTGTATTTCATTCCCCAACTCATAAGGAAACTTATTGATTTTTGTTCAAGGAACCTTATTTAAAAGGTAATTAGTTGTAAACACAACTCCCCGCCCCCCTCCCATCTGTTGTAAACACAACTCCCCCCTCCCCCCGCTCAAAACTTTCATCATTCTCTTTAGATTCCAATTGTTTCACTCAACAACACCATTTTGCTCATCATTCTCTTGAGATTCCAATTGTTTCACTCAGCAACACCATTTTGCTAAGGAGTATAAGGAGATATTGTTTCATATTTGAACCCATATTTATTTCACAACTCAACGAACAGTACACATGTTCATCACTTTGGTCATTTTGAACCACCTTAATCTATTTATTATCGAGAACAAATTTCTCTATAACTTCAACTTTACTCTTTTGAGAAGATATACATAACAGTATTTTATATTATCATATATAAACATGATGAAGTACTTTTTATAACATGTAGGTGTACCTTTTAGGTTGCACACGTCGGTGTGAAATCGGTCGAGTTAGTTACTTCTTTCAACATGTTGAAAAGATGACTTTGTCATTTCTGCTTCAACAAAAATCTCATACTTTTATATTGGGTCAAGGTGGAATGTAGGTAAGCTTTGCATTTTAATCAATATAGGCAACACATCATTGTTAACATGTCCTAATTTACCATGCCATAAACATGAAGTCTCAAGCATATAAATGGAAGAAATTTTAATTTTATTAATCTTAGGTCTAATAGCTATTATAATCCATCGTTACATAACCATTTCCAAAATATACTCTATTTTTAGACAAAACAATTCGGTGCGATTCAAAAATAATGCGAAAGTCATGCTTACCTAACAGTGATATAGATACTAGATTCTTCCAATTGTTCAGAGTGAGCTCCTTACCCGAAGTCATCTTCAGTGTCACTTTTCCTAGGCCCATGTTGTTAGACGTTGTTGAGTTCCTCATGAATAGCTTGTCCCTATCTTTGAATTCTTTAAAGTTGTGGAGTTGTTCCTTGTTACAACATATATATCCAATAGCATCAGTATCATTCCACCATTGTTGTGTATTTAAATCTACTGGGTTTAGTTCAAAGACCATGACATAGAGATCGTCTATTTTTGGTCCTTCATTATGGTTAGCCTCTTACTTCTTTAATTTTCTATATTTCAAATATTTGTGACAGACTTGGTCATAGTTAAGCACTTCCTAGAGTACTTCTATTTACTTATGCCTCCTTTAGACCCCCATCTTGAAAGACTTGGTATTCATTCATTTAAAGTTTTGTTCGTGCTCGACCATGTTGGCTTTTACAATGGTCTAAGAGAACAACTTTCTTTTTGAACTCTTATTTTCTTCCTTAATGCGAAGTCTAAAAGTGAATTCTTCCACTTCCGCTTATGCTTTATGTAGTTCTTGAAGTTCTTCTAGCTAGGAGGCATCTTCTTAACGATTGTTGACATCTATAAGGTTTCACTCAGCATTGTGCCATCTAACTAAAACTCATGCAGAATCACTTGAAGCTACTGGACTTAACTGATCACTGTCTTGGAGTCAACCATTTTGTAGTCTAGGAATCGCCTATAATAAATTTTTTGGCCCTCGAATCCTTTGTCTTGCACTTATTGTCCAAAGACCCCTACAACTCCTTAGTCATTCTATTCACGATATACATAGCGTATAGCGTGTCAGTAAGACAGTTAAGGATATAGTTTCGCCATAGTTACCCTGAATGATTTCACGCCTCCACTACACTTATCGTCTAGAAATCAGTAGCACCCGCAGCATGCTTCAGAGTGACCTCGGTCAAGAAGCGAGATAGGTTCAGTGTGCTTAGGTAGAAGAACATCTTCTACTACAATCACTTGAGTTTAACCCAGTGAACTTCTTTTTCTTTGCCCCATGTTTGATTGAAATGTTTTCAATTGTGGCGGAGGGGGTCTTCATGCATTGAGCCTGTTGTATCTCAACCGTTTCCATGGCCATCTCAACATGAAAAAATCTATATTAAGATTGTTGGACAATCTTCGACAATGAAGATTACATGCCAAAGATTACAGGGATAGTTGTTGAATTGAAATATACACAAAAATCATCTAAAGACCTATTGAGATGACCTGAGCTGATAAACTTAGGCTGCCAAGTAGAAAGGAAGAGATACTTGGAACGCTAGGCTACCTCGAAGACTTGGCAGAGATGTCCAAGGTCGAGATCGAGTTGTTCAAGGCCGCCAATGTCAAGACCAAGATGTCTGAGTCTGAGATGTTTGAGTCTGAGATGTCCGAGGGAGAGATGCCAAGACAACTGAGTCAGTTGAGTGCTGAGAAAGATGATTGTTAAGATGATGAGACAGTCGAGTACCAAAATATTGAGATAGCTAAGTTAGTCGACTGCCAAGATGTTGGGACAACAAAGTGTTGAGACACCAAGATAATCTAGATAGGAGAGTCCTAAAACGTTGAGATAGCCGAGTGTCAATACGCTAAGATATCCAAGTCAATAAAGTACTAAGGCATAGAGACAACGGAGTACCAAGACTTCTAGATAGCTTAGTGTTGAGACAAGAAAGGAAGATGTTGAGGCTGCGTTTGATGTAGTTTGCTTAAAATAGATTCATCCCCTAATGGAAGTGCTTCAAGGTTATGATGGATATTAGTTTCCCAGGATACAATGAACCTACTTTGATTGTGGTACCAATGAAGGTTTCACTCTTGTAGATTAGACCCCTGGTTGAGCTTCCCACTCCTTCCCTTAGAAAGGCAACCAAAAGTTGATGCTTTGGTTAGTCGACAACTAAGCACAGGTTGTTCATGATGAACTGGGTGAGTACCCAAAACACTATCATGCGTAGAGCTGCCAAACATGTGCACGACAAAAAGAAACAATGGGGAAATGAAGGTGGAGGAGTTTCATTGCATCTACGTCTCTTTTTTTTCTAGGGTTATGGAGAGCTTCCTTATATTGGAGCTTCATACCTCTTCTATAATAAATGATCAAATAAAGGTCATTTATCGCCATTATACGCTTAGTTGAAAATGTTTGTCATCAACTGTGTTACACTGTGGTTATAGATTCTCATTTAATCAACGATTAATTCACCTATTACAAAACAAGAGCAAGCAAAAGAAGTATTCACATCCGATGTACGCAAGTCATGTTCCCACACGAGTCAACTTGGTTGAGTGCAATCCATGCCCTAGATTTGTACCCCTACGGGCCCATGCGTGAGAAGTAATATGTCCCCATATATTTGTTCACAACATCAATACTTGTGAATCAATATAAACCAACTAATATACCTTGAAACTTCCAATATGAGATTAAAGTATAATTCACAATGGAGACTCTTTCCTCTCTATCTCTTTTCTATTCACATATATCCAACAAGATATGTCAAATTCTAGTTATGATAATTAACAAAATTCCAAGCACTAATAACACTAATAAATTTAACACAGAAATTGGACGTAGCCTCTTACCGTTCTTTGCTTGTTTGAATCCGTTTTACAGAAAGAAGACTTCTCCACGTACTGATATCTTTATGTTTTTCTCTTGATGAAAGCTTCTCTGATCTTACATTCTTTAGCTTGCTCTAGTCTCAAATATCGCATATATGCAAAGTATGATTTTTGTATCCTCATTTGGTTGAATCCTTTGCAATGATCATTAGCGAGAATATTATTTAATTTAGGATTTTAGTTGGATCGTATAGTAGAATTTAATATTTTTTGTTGATAAAAACAAAAGATGACTCCAAAATCAACTTATTTATTCTGAGAAAACACTTCCCACAATCAACTTATTGCTTAGTAAACATTGAAATATGAAATCTCTTTTATTTATGCAATAAGAAACTTCTTTATTGATTTCATTACATGATCTTGACCAAGAACCATATTCTAAGCTTTTGGTTGTGGAGGTGTATGCCTTGGATCTGCCATTGGGGGACCATAGTCATCTGTCATTTCTTGCGATGAAAATTTTTTATTCTCGTTTTCAGGTTCTGCTTGTTGATAAGGCGAAAGCTCCGGTTGTTGATAAGAATCTTCATGCTTAGAAGAATTTGAATCCATATGTGGACCTCCAGGTGTATGAGTGTGAGGCCCTTCATAATCTTCATGTATATTTCTTATTGGATCAATGTTAGGAGCTTCGAAATCTCTGTGAAACTCCCTTCGTTTCAACTCTAGTAAATCTTCTCCTGCTCGAAGATGCATGATTTCTTCTTACAATTAGATGTGCAAATTGAGATGGGACAATTTATTTCATAAATAAAAGATTTTAATGAAAGTTTAATACCTGAAGTAGAAACACAAATGGAAAGCGAAATACTTGAAAGCATGAGCAAGCACGACAAGGTGAAGAATTGGAAGTTTACCGCCATTATTATCCAGTTGCTTTCAAGTTATTGACACTAGTGCCAACATGCATTTTTATTTATAGAACAAAAAGGTAAATGAATTGTATGGAAAGCAAAAATAAGAATAAATGACTGATTTTTTGTTTGATTAGTTTCCTATCTACACTTTCCTTGAGGGAGATACATAAATTATTTTATTTTATTTTTATCCAATTAATGCAAGGATATGGAAGAAATAACTTTAAAAAAAAATGTTTAACTTGACAAATTTGGTATTGTTGTACCTGCAAACTTATTGTCATTTAAAAATTTTAAAAAATTTTAGTTTTTACGTTATTGTGTTTAATTTAGAAACTTTAAAAATATATGTAATTTTAATATTTATTTTTATTTAATTAAAATTTAATTTGTTACCAAAGATGTAATTGACATAAATTTTACCCCAATAAGTGTTTCGTCTAGATAATCAATTATAGTTGAAAATGTAAGTCTAGATAATCATAATACTTGACAATGTAATTAAGTCTGTGCAAAAACTCGATAAATAACATTGTTAAGTTAAAAAAAAATACAACACATGAACCAAGTTATCGTGCTTGACATTTTGGGAGCTTGAACACTAGCTTTGCATGGCTCCATCAATATTTCGTACAAACTATTTGTTTGAAAAAATGATTGAAAATGGATGAAATTGACTTCAATGTGATATTAAATGAGGGAATAATCCGACATTGAATGTTTCATATTAATAGGATTGATTTATATTGAATCATAACTTAAGCGAATGTAGATGTAATTTCTTAAAAGAAATTTTTTATGTAGGCTTGCAAAGGAGGTGCAAATTTACGGTTTGGTTTTACACTAAATCTAATTAGTTCATAAGCTAACCTATGTACATCGAGGCAAAATTGTCTACCTATATTTTTCCATCTGATTTTTTTCCCCGCAACTATCTCAAAACTAAAACAAATAAAAATTAATAGTCATCAGCGATTAATTCTAGTTGTGCTTGCTTGAAACGGTTGGGCATTAATGAACTAGCCAATTAGGGATTCATACAATAAATGGTCATTATTCAAGTTAATGGTCATTATTAATAGCATTTAATGCTATCTCAGCCCTCTCGGCAACTATACTGACTAGGATAAGTCTTGAACAATTTTTTTATTCTCTTGTGGGCAAGATTTTTCTTAATAGTCTATACAGAAGTCCATTGTACTACACGCCTATCTCTTTTCTCCAGTAAGAATTTCAACCACGGTAAAGGTTGAATGGAGTCCACCTAAATACTCAGGTAAAAATGTAGATAATCATCCAAACTGACCTCTCTCTACTACTCGATGACACTAGAACACCTGTGTCATGCGTAAACTGGGACAGACACCTGAGGAAGAAAATTGAGGCAGACCAAAGGCTACGCACACCCTCTAGTGCAATTTAACTGGATAAGAATTGAACCGGATCTGTTCGTTCAACAACGCCCAAGAACTGTGAGAGGAGCTGAATGAACAACACGAAGGCACCTCCAATACAAAAGTAAGTAAACACGATTTAATTTTAAATAAACTATATAATATTAATACGTAGGATGATAAATTGGCAAGTCAATTACACACTTGGATCTATGATTTGCTCAATAGTCTCCACGCGATCAGACAAAATGTGGACAACCACAACATAATAAGGTATGCATTAAACACTTTTTCAAGGAATACTTTATGTAAGACACGACATTAAATATTAATTTAATAATAAATATTATTGGAAAAATAATATTATTAAATCTTTCATGAATTTTTATAAATTTGCTAGGATTTAATCGGAGGTCGATCGTATTATACATTTAAGAGAAAAACTTTATTAGACTTAAAGGAAGTCTGTTTGGAATATCTTAAAAGTGGAAGTTGATTGAGAAATTAAGCTAGATTTATTGAAATAAAACTAATTAAATATAATAAAACTAAGTAAATATAAATAAACCTCTAAGCTGCTAGGTTTATTATATGCCGATTTTTCCTCTTCTCCTCACTATTCCTCTTGATCCCTCTCTTCCGTCTCTCCACACCGGCAGACCATTGCCAGCTCCTTCCCAGCTCGATCCCGCATGACGCCACATATATGAGCCATTGACGACACCCTAATCCACTACCGGGTTGGCGTTCCATCCCCGATCTCCTCTTGATCTCACTGTCGTTGCCCATCTCCGCTTCGTCATCGCCACACCGACAATCTTTCCTACATAAGTCAACATCGCCACTAGTTGGGAAACAAAGCTGCCAAGTTTCCTATGTGCAGCACAGCCTTCGGTCACCAGCACATGACCAAGTCGGCTCATGTCGAACAACTCACTATTGCATACCTCCTCGCTTGCGCCACCGTCGCCGGGAGGAGGATTCTGATGTGGGGATTATGTTGTCCTCTTCCTCTTGCTTGCGGATCTGAGTAGAGCAGTGATGATTTCATTAGGAGGTTCTTCGCCGCCTCCTCTCCACTGGACTTTGGTTCCTCTTCCTCACCGGCGTAGATCTCTGTTGACCCGATTTCCCCTTTCCACTGTCGGTTCCTGCTTCACCCATCTCTTGAGTCACCTTCGGTTTGGTGTTCGACAAAGGGTGAGTTGACGGCACAAGATTAAGGCAAGGTATGCTGGTAATTGGAGGGTGGAAACCTATGTTTCAATTTTAGATTGGGTTGTATGCTGAATTGTTTTACTGATCACTATAGCTCTTCAGCCAACACTGTTCATCATGATCCACAACGCCAACCTTTCGATTTCCACAGTGAGCCTCCTCCAACAATGAGCCACAACGACTACCTTGGATTTGGGTGAGTTTGTAGAGATAATTCATGGTTGTTAGCCCTCATTTGATTGGATTGTGATATAATGAAGAGGATAATATTATGTTGAATTAGATTGATTGTTGGTTGAGTGTTCCCATTGATGATGATTAGGGTGGTTAATTGGATGTAAACCCTAATTTAATTAGTGTATGGAATGGATTAGGGTTTAGCTTATGCTTAAACCTAATCTAATTACATTTATGAATTAAATTATGGTTAATGACATGATTAAAACTCTAACCTAATCAATTGGATGCATTGGGAAAGAATTAGGGCTGATGTGGGCTAGACCTAATTCAAACATGGAGATGAGATCAATTAAAGTTAATAATTAATTAGGGTTAATTAATGATTATCAGATTAGTGTTTGCCCTAATTGATTTACGATTAGGGTTCATTATCTGATCTACATGAGATCTATATACTGATACGTAGTATGTGTTATAGGACTCTGATAAATAGCTACTTCATGTCTACCCACAATGATCTGTGGTAGAGTGATCTCGTGCAGTCCACGGCTTGATGGCTGGGTGTCTAGGTTATTTGTACCGTTGTGGTAGAGTGTTGTTCGTACATACGATGTATTACTGGTTATGGAGCGTTGCTCCCACATATGTTGTATTGCTGGTGGTGAAGTGCTGCTCCCACATATTGATGGATTGCTTGTGGTGGAGCATGACTCTCACGTTATTGTACTGCTTGTGGTGGAGCATTGCTAACATATATGATAGTTTGCTTATGGTGGAGCATGACTCCCACATATGATAGTATTACTCATAGTGGAGTATGACTCTTATTTAGTTAATCTATCCTGGTTACTTGCACCGATACATGCTGTTGATATATTGTACTAATACAGATTATTACCTGACATCATGATACACCCACAAGTATATGGGAATATTGAAATAATATAAAAGATATCGTATCCACAGGGACTATTGATTAAGCAGTACTTAACTTTGCATGGTGAATTATCTAGACACTCAATGATTTGGTTGTGTTGAAAAGGAAAATAGTGCAAGAAGGGAGAGAGAGAGAAAAGGGAAATTAATCTTTAGGGAGAAAGATTTTAGGGTTTTGATTTCATTGTGATGGTAATTAATGTGTTATGGATTCCTCATCTCATATTCTCTACACCTATGTCTTGTAGGTGATCTAACTAGATATCAATGTCACACATCGATGAATCGGAATATCTTATTTGTATCATTCGAATGCCAGCAAGAATAATAGCAAACTTACAGAGTCTGGTTAAAATATTACCCATGTCATTAGGGCTCCCCGATCATACATCTCTAGATTAACACAAACTCTTTCCACTATTAAATAAGTATAATACATTAAGTACATAAATCAATCATGCATAGAATTGTCATCTCTTAAGAGGGATTACTCTTGATGAGAGGAGAGATACCCTCTGTCACCAAGGTCATGCCACTTTAAACCAGAGCACCCCTATCTATAGAAATGACATATCTATACACTTACTCAATCAAATGAAACATTCAAGTACACAACCTTCACTCAAGCATTTCATCGAACGAGAACAAGGAATAAGCATGTTATTGAACTAAGAAATCAACATATCCAAGAGTTTACATCAATACACATCAAAAATACTCCCTATGCCCTAAGAATCATAGATATACTCCATAAAAGGAGTTTACAAACCGAGAGACAATAGATCAAAGCAATCCGAAGATGAATACAAGAAGATGTAGGAAAGAGGATGCTTATCGTTGGAACGTTGGTCTCCTCTGCTATTCTCCTTGCTCCGGATGATGGATTATTGCCGGAGTAGCCTTTCAAATAGATCTATGGTTCCCCCAATTTGGGAGAACCCTTCT